>CAMOHE010030769.1:0-28484 GCA_946598075.1 Artocarpus hirsutus
ATCAAATCATGCTGAAATTATCGCACTCCTTGAAGCGAGTCGAGAATATGTATCGTTAAGGTTCATGACTCAACATATCCAAGCAACTTGTGGATTATCACTTAACAAGGATCTAACAATATTGTTTGTAGAGAATAATGCATGTGTCACTCAGATAGAGGAAGGATACATCAAGAGTGACAAAATGAAGCACATACCCACAAGGTTCTTTTCATTTACCCAAGAGTTTGAAAAGAATAAAGATATTTACGTTCAATACACTCGTTCAAGCGACAATGTTGCAGATTTTTTCACAAAGGCACTTGCTACATCAACTTTCAAATGACATATACACAGTATCAGGATGTGTCATTTGAGAGATATGTAAAAAACAACTAATGTCAACTTGAGGGGGAGTTTATACCAAATGTACTCTATGCTATGGTTTTATCCACAGGATTTTCATAGTAAAGTTTTTAACGAGACGGCTTGAAACACCTATATAAGAATAATGTATTCTTTTTTTTTGCTATATTTTTTGTCTCACTAAGTTTTTTTCAATAAAAATTTTTAATGAGACATCATAAAGGGTGAACATCCAAAGGAGAGTATTGTAAAAGCTAATTCGGTGAAGAAGCCGTAATTGATAGCTATCCATCACAATCCAAAGGCAACAAAAGTGAAATAAATAATACTGTCAACTGTATAAAAAGTATTGCAACTTTCATTATAAATACGGAAGTTTTGCCTCCATCTGTATGATAAATTCTTCATTCGAAAAACTAAACAATCTCTCTCTATATCTCTCCTTTACTTATTTCTATAAGTTTTCATCTATAACTACCTTTTTACTTTCTCTCTCTATTTCTTTTTAGAAATTCTCTTAGTATTATAAGTTTAGTATTGCTTTTCTTAGTTTTCATAACAAGTGTAACAATATAAAGACTAATCTTCTACTTTAAAAAGCCGTATTAAATCTCACATTTGCTTTTTATTATTAAAATACAAAAAATATCCTTGTATATTTTTTTAAAACAGTACAAAATAAATCCTTAACGGGTTAGACTTTTAACAATACCAACACGGTAGCTTTCGGAAGTGACACCAACCGTAGAAACGACAAACGTGGTGTGGGGTTAAAAGCCAAAAATTAAGGGCGTATCCGGTCCTGTTCATCTTTTTTTTTTTTTTTAATTCCTAAAACTCCGATTGAACTGAATTATTGGCTTTCAATTATCGAAAATCGATACGAACCAAATTGCATACACAATTGAACAGAAACCTATCACATTGTTATTGATTCGGTTTGATTCAGTTTTATAGAATAGACGTTTAAACTTTTTTTTTTTTGCAATTTTTACGGGAGGAGGAGGACATGAAGCTAAATTAAAGAAATAAAAATTAATAAATTAAGATTTATAAATTGTTAGTAAATAGGCCATTATGTGTAAATCTGAATTAATACTAATAGAAAATTTCAAAATTGTCTACCCCTGTATACTTATTTCTTTCCTTTTTTTTTTTCCCTTCCTCTCTCTCTTTTTCTCCTCTTGCCTTAAGAAATAATATGGCACCAGCCGCACTAGCTTAAAAAAAATAAAAAATAAAAAATAAAAAATAAAATATCCGATATGGCACCCAAAAAGAACGTATATACGTTGATGATATTAGAAACCGACATCAAATATTATAAGGATACACGACAATATAAATTTCAAAAAAAAAAAAAAATCCACGACAATATCTATGAAAAACAACGGTTGCCTTAGGAAACAATACGGCACCCAAAAAAAAAAAGGACGGACGCCAAACGTATAGACGATGATAATATTAGAAAACGACATCAACCACAGAAACAACGTATATCGTAAAAACGACAATAACAACTAAACGACGGCAACCATTAGTAAAAAATAACAAACAGCGAGTCAAACGACAACTACACAAACGACAATAAACATGAAAGAATGACGTGATTTAGAAGATCGGCGGGAATGTTAGGAATGGCGACTTCCTAAAAAGACGACTTGACTTCTAGAAACCACGATTAAAAAAATGAAAACTTCAAAATCAAAATAATTCAAGTTGAAAAATTACAAAAATTCAAATTCGACAATAGCATAAGCAAACGACATAATCTTACAAACAAGATTGAACTGCAGAAAAACAACGATAACAAAAAGAGACTAGAAAAACAACAACAACCAGAGGAAGCGGCAAAATGCCAAAAACAACATGAACTTTAGAAAAACTAAAATGGAAAGGCAGACAGGAGTTCGGGATAAAAACCTGAGAAATGTTTGCGGTAGTATGAAAACAGCTGAGAAATGTTTGCGGTAGTATGAAAACAGCATTGATCAAAAAACGACATTGATGCATACAAACTACAAGAATTTCAAAAGGAGGATTGTTAAAAGGAAGAAAGTCATTGGAATTCGATATGACCAAAAACAATGAATGGATTGGACGAAATAAGATAGTTCTTAATCTCATCTAATATATATTCGACATAAAGCTTCGATTAAATGAGCCTGAGTTCTAATGAGCCTGAGTTCTAATCTGCTTGAAACCATCGGTGAGTATAAATAGACGTGTTGCACCAGTCACCATGAAAAACAAATCAATCTCTCTGAGTGTGATGATCTAGTGCGGTTTTTGAGATATTGATATCAAAAGCTTCCTAGATGATTTGGGCAGCGGTGTGGAATTTATAGCCTGCAAACTTGGGTGACTTTCCACGCAAGAAAAGAAGAAGAATTGAGCAATTTGAATGTTTAAACAAGTTTTCTTTTTATTGATGCAACAGATCGACGAATTATGACTAATTTAAAAAAAAAATTATAAGGATTTCTAATTTTGGACCATATGGGCAAGGACAACAAAATTAACCAAATCTTTGTAGTCGGCTCTTCGAAGCTTTTTTATTCCTTTAATGACTCACTAACCCTCTGCTTTCACCAAGGTTTCCATGATCCTGCCACTTAAGTTCTCTTTTTTTTTTAAGATACATTTTTTTTTTTGAGTAAATGGAGAATGGAACCTCCTTCTCCCCAAACCAACGCCCACCCCACCCTTTTCCCATTGCCACTAGACCAACTTGTCTTGGACATGATTCTGCCGCTAAAGTTATCACCAAAACTATGAAAACAGAGAAGTCCTGGCTAGAGAATCATGACGCCTAACTTCATATATATATATATATATATATTTGAGTATAGACACATTTATATCTGCACAAATTCCTTTGATTTCCATACTGTCATCATAAAGTCGACCTAATGCGCAATTTAAATAGGAAAAAAGTTGATGGCGCCCAAGAAATCTCATCTTTCTTGGTGGGTCTTTATTCCCCCAATTCATGACAATAATGCTAATACAGATGTCAGATAATTCTGTTTATCACGAGGCATATATTCAAACCTCAACGTCTTGTTTGGTTGTTTTTACATTTATGGATTCTTCTCTAACATTCGCAGTTGGTAAGGAAAAAGAACAGACTTCAAACAATATTTACACTCTTTCATAATACAGTTTCTTACATTAAAGATCCATAATTTGTCCATAAATACATGATTTTCTTCCCTTTTTTAAGTAAGTAGATGTTCTTTTGTTTATAACCATTTGTACACGAAGTCTTACACTATACAAAGCAAGCAAGTGCGAAAGATCAAAACGTGAGGTATTGAAATTACAAAGGGTAATCGAAAATTGACTAACCTCATGACATTTTTCAAGCATAGGCAACAGAAACGACATGAGGAACTTTCCCTTCGTCAAAGGGCAAGCAAACGTACTCCCTCGCGAACTCCTCCGCGATCTCCATAGCCAGCTCTCCGTGGACGGCTTTGCAGTACATGTAGAGCACGGCGTTCGTGGCGACGTTGTAGAGCAGAACAATTGTTAAAAATGTCGAAGTAACGACAATTTGCACGACGAATTCCAATTTCCTCCACCCGTCGGAGACGTCGTACAAGACCATCGCCGAGAACGAGCTACACCAGGCCAGAAAAGCCGCGAAGAACCCGAAGAACAAGAGCAGAGACAACGCCGTCCCTCTCATTCCTCTGATCAGGCCCGCGCTTCGCCTCAGCGATTCGAAGCCACAGCTCTTCTCCACGACGACGATCACACTCACCAGAGTCCAATTCACCTGAAGATAGACCAGAACCAGGAGAAGAGCAGTCCCCAGGGCTCCGCTGAATCCCAGAAAGTACGGCGAGGAGTACTCGACTTGAAACCCTAGCAATCGAACCGCGGAGATCACGAGAAACACGAAGAGACCGAAGATGACGACGATCACGGAGATGATGATTTGAACGATGAGAGCGGTGAATAGGAGAGGGAAGAAGGAGGCGAGGACGGATCCGACGGCGGAGAGTAGCTTGACGGGGCGGCCGTAGAAGCCATGGAAGACGCTGTAGGTGATGGATCCAACGGCGCAGAGAGATAGGAGGGAGACGAAGACGGCGTAGGCGAGGGCGAGGAGGAGAGTGTTGGTCGTAACCTGGGGGTAGTGGTGGTCGTGGTCGTGTTCGTCGAGGTAGAGGAAGATTTGGGAGTTTCTTGGGAGGTGATCGGCGATGAGGGTTTGGAGAGTGGGGTAGACGGTGACGGAGAAGGAGAGAGGGAGGAGGAAGAGGACGGAGAGGGCAAGGAAGTGGCGGGAGTGGGCGTTGATTATGCGCTTCGATTCGGAGAGGATCGCGCAGAGGTTCAGCGACGGCGGCGATCGTGGTTGTGGGGAGGTCGCCATGGAAGATGAAGGGAGAAGGAAGTGGGAATTTGGATTGGAGAGAGAGAGAGATGGAAGAAAGTGGTGGTTTTGTGAGGATGACGATGATGATCCGATGATAGCGTCTAGAAGCGGGAGTCTTTCTGTAGACTTCAGAAGAGACTAGGGGGCACTGGACGGAGGATTTTGGAATTTTCTGCTTGTGCTATTGGTCTTGTTTTTGTTTCTAAAGCCAACGCTTATTGTTAAAAGGGGTGAAAAACGTCAATAAATCGTATGAAATGGGATTAATTCTTCCAAAAAAAATCAAAGATTTGATGTATGAAATTTCTCATTTGTGTTGTTCCACGCATAATCTAACCGTATCTAACCATAACTTTAGACGTGACTCCATCATAAGATGCTGAATTACTTTTAATAAAAAAAATTAGACAAATAATTTATCTTTAACTAGTGTTTTTAATAAATTATTAAAATTTCAAAAATTAAAGAAATAGCTTAAATTTTTTAAAATTAGAGAAATGATCTTTTTAACAGAAGTATATCGTTGATAACCACCGATATATCATTGATGTATATCATTTACTAACATTAATACATCACTTATTAACTATAGTATGCTACTAAAAAATTGGCCTATAATTTATCTACTAATGATTTATTATCTAAAAACCAATAAATTATTATGTAAATAAATCACTAAGTTAATCACCTATAAACTAAACATCAATATATCAGTAATATATTTACTGATTAGCGTCAATACATTATTAATATACTTCAATATATCATTCATTTAAAAACAGTTATTTTTCTATGTTTTAAGAACTTTAGCTATTTACTTTTTTTTATAAAAAAAAAAAGGCATGACAAGAGTCACTTACCTTCTAATCTCCAGAAAAGAACTCACTTTATCGAATGCAATTTGATTTGTCAAATTACATTGAAGCAAAGCTTACAATTCTTAAATCAAATTAAAATTTATACAAAATATGACAATCTAACAATGCATGATAAATATTTTAAACGTTAAACACTATAACTTGACAAAAAGAAAGAAAGAAATCGATGGAAATAATATACTTTGAAACTTTTTGAAGTACATATCAAGTTTTAAAAATATATAATAAATTACAAATTTATAATGTAAATAAGAATTATTTATATTATAAGCAAAGAGATAAATAAATTAGTTGCACCTTAAACCATTTACTGTATAAATTAAAATTTTTTAACACTATAAATAGCCAGGTAAATAAATTATTTATATCATAAAATTGTACAAATATTTTCAAAACTTTGTATTTACTATAATTAGTTTTAAGAAACTAATATTTACTACAATTTCTTAAAAAGAAAATCAAGTGTTACGTTCATGTATTCATTTCTTCTTTTTTTTTCTGGGGGGATTTATTTATTCATTTCTCCTTGTCAACAGTCAATATCTTTTTATTAAATCAAAATTTAACTAGCAAAAAATCAATATTAGATTGAACAGTCTTATTTGAATTAAATAAATAGTGAGCTTTACTAATAATAATTAAAATTTATGTTAATTAATTGTAAATTTTTATAACGAATCTTTATAAGAATATATTACTCACGTTACACATAAAAGTTGAGGTGTAAAACGATATTTATTTTATATAACAACAACTTTAAAAATAGTTAGATAACAATATTGCATTACACTTGATTAAAAATTATTGTTGCATAGAAAATAGCATATTATACCATAGCTTTATAATAATAATAAATAAATAAAGGTCTTAAGGCCAGCCTATCAATTTTGTTAGACTTAAGACGGCATTCCCTTTGTAGCTACGCAATCAAGGAAGGAAGGTTTAGATTTTTTTTTTTTTTTTTTTTTTGAGGACAATATAAGTTAGACCCAAAATTTTTGTTGCTACAGTATAAACTTTCACATGTTACTATAAGGATGTTAGAACATGCATATCTCCAATTTGGGCCTAAGCCCTCATGGATTTGTTCTTGGGCTCTACCTAAAAGGCCTCATACTAATGAAAATATCTCCCATCCTTGTAAACCCATGATCCTCCCCATATATAGGCAATATGGGACTTTGATTACATTCTTAATAATCTTTCCCTCAAACAAAGGACCTCTATTATCCTCATGGTCCGAACTTCCTCACAAGCCTATCCATCTATCCTCTCCACCCAAAGGATCACTCAAAGCCATTCCTCTCGACCACGTTGGGAGCACATGACTTACCTGAAGAATCGAAGCACCGCTTGCCTCAAGATTTCAACATGGATCTATTGGGGCCTGCCACCTTCCTTCATTCGGCATCCAAGGATTCCACCCACGTGGCACAGTCTAAGGTGTGGCTTTGATACACCACTATCCTCAAAGTCTAGGCCTCCCCTCAAGCCTATCCATTTATCCTCTCATCCACACCATTCTGTTGAGGCTTTCCCATAATGGTCGCCATCATTTTTATCCCATTCTCAGCATAATATCTCTTGAAGTCATCATCCACATATTTACTACCATTATACCACCTCAAGCACCTCACTTTCAAATATGTCTCATTCTCAACCATGCTTTCCATCTTTTAAAAGCATCAAACATGTCAGATTTATTTTTTAAAAAGTAAACCCATACCTTCCTCCTTAAGTCATCAATGAAAGTCACGTAGTAATTAGAACCACCAATCAAAGTGTCACGACCTGCCTTTTCGGACCGTGCTTAATGAATTTCTTTACTTACGTATTTATGAAAAATTTTGAAAATATTGTTTTCTTTATACATATATATACCTTTAACCAAACTTTCTTCATATGATTTTATATAATCAACGTAGCTTTCTCAAAAGGGTTTTGTCTTACTTGATCATACTATAACTTAGTTTACAACTTGTTCCAAAATAACCAAATATAAAGCAAGGGGAAACATAATAGCAGCAGTATCCATTCCTTGTCTGCACATCGCCTATACCTGCGCCGCCAACTCATCAGTAAAATTATTCTGACCTCTTAGTAAGAACACCTATAGCATGAAATAACAAAATGAGCTTATGTCTAGTAAGTCCAAACATAACCCACATGCAACATTCACTAATATACATAATCCACTTATGCTTTCTTATGAATATTCTTTATCCTTATCATGTCTTGTCTTTAACTTGGGCACAAGTGCTAGTACCATATGCGCATATAGGTCTTCGTGACATCGAGACCATGTCATAATCTTTAACTCCCCTTGAGTTGGGAGCTAGTACGGCACTTTTTTCTATTTTTGATTGTGCATTTATCAATCCGATTATCATACCATGCATGAGGTTATATTCACATATTGAGTGCAAAAATATAAACATTATTCTAACTGGATACTACACACAGGTACATATTTTTTTATATACACACAATACACTTATTGATATACACACAGGTACACACATTGATATATGTATAGGTATACATATTGATATACGCATAGATATATATATATATCACATTCAATACCTACTATTTCATACTGTAAGTATGGTTGCTACTTTCTTGTATAGGCTGTTGTATGAACTGACCTCAGTTTCTTTTTTCTAATCTTCTAACATCTTGTTTGGCCAATTACAGCATTATTAGCCAAATTTTTACTATTTAATCTATGCATCAATACAAAACGTTCGTTAATTAACAAATCGGGTTGCTTAATAATTTACAACTCCAATAGCCACAGATTGTCTCTCTCTTATCTTACTCTACCCTATTGTCTCTAACGAATGACGAAAATCTTATTAATAACCTCTTTTTCCTATTTCAAATGTTTTGAATCCGTTCGGGACGCTTTGTGAAAAAATGACGATTTTACCCTCGATGGGCCTTTTACATTTCTCAAACTCGATTTTACTATTTTAATGAAAATTGTTGCTTATTAGCTTTTAAACAATAACCGGGGGTGTCGGGTTTTCTTATTTTGCATTAATGTCCCTTTTTAACAAAACTTTGCAATTTTGTCCCTTATTTGAAAATTTTGACAATTTTACCCTAGGACCAAAAATAATCTCTTTAAACTATAATTTTTCATTTTTCATAAGGATCAAATTTGCTCAAAATATCATACCCAAATTCCTTTTGAAAAATGACATCTTTGCCCTTTGAAGATTTTTTTTAATTTTAACATTTTTGTAAAATCCATAACTCACAAAAGAAGGCGATTTTTGACGAACCGTTTGTAATTTTTAACAGTTTCGTTGAGATCTACAACTTTCATGTTTTGACTTTATTGAAATTTTCACTGTATAGGGGTGTTTTTGGCCCTTTTTTAAATCTGTCGATAAAACAATTTTATTTGCAATTTAGTCCTTAGGGTCATTTTTGCAAAAACTGGTTTTAGAACAACATACAACCCACTGTTTATACAGATTTAAGACCTTCTCAAACAATTCTCATGCTAAATCACAACTCTTTTAAAACCAACTTCAAAGTTTACAAAATTACTTTATTTTACACCCTTTTTAACATTTAAGCCCTATTTTTAGCAACATAACCACATCATAAACCATATACCCAAATAATCAAACTATAAACTTGCTTGAATATCCATATGCCTTTTATAATAATCAAAATCAAAACAAAAACCAAAAAAACTTTAAATTTAAGAAGTTAAACTTACCAAAAAAAAATTAATAATCTTATCCTTCCAAGGGCTTCTTTGAAATCTTTACTAGGCATGTTTTACATAAAAGATGTTCTTGTCAAAATCTCCTCCTTAAACCGTGAAAACTCCAAGACAATTCAAGAAAAAGCTTGGATTGCTTACCTTAAAAAGTTTGTAAAGCCGTAATCTTGAAACTTGAAACTTATCTGGGGCAATTTTTGCAAGAATTTGGGCTTGGAAATTTTTTTGAAAGGGAGCTCTAATGGCTGCCGAAAGTGGGGAATGGAAGAAATGAAAATTGTGATGCTTTAAGTCTTTAATTAAAGACTTATCCATTTTTTTTTATGGTGTCACCATGGTAATCAAGTAGGTTAGTCGTAGCTAGCCATAATTGGGCCACATTTCATGCTTTGGTGGCCTAATCCCAATCCGTTGGGTGTCCACTTAGTGGGCTCCAAAACTTTACACAGTGTAATTTTTTACCACGCAGTATTTTTCTTATACTGCTAGAGTAGAATCAGTGAAAGTCGCATTCTTAAGCTGTATAAAATCCCATTCTTATCCTTTGCTTCACTTTTGAAATCCAAACATAGCATTTCTTATATCTATATTTTTACCTTAGCAGTGTACTTATACTGCATTGTACTTTTTTTGACACTTTTGAGGGTTTTATCATACTTTTCTACCTTAGTTATACCCTTAATCATCCATTAATTTATATCACAATACTATAATGAATTGTGATATAAAATTCGTTTCATGGATATTTTCACAAATTTTCAAACATTTATGCTTTGAAAATCTACATTTTGACAAAATCCAGCATTGTATCGAGTCCACCGTGGAATTTTCTATTGATACTACTTATTTGAACATTATAGTAATTTTTACAGAAAATAAAATTTATAAGGGTAAATTCATTAATTAAACTCAATTAAATATGAAATTTTATTAATAAATTTCCCTTAGTCATTACATAAGTAATTGTTAAAGGCCCCATACGTCTATATGAACCAACTCCAGCTTTGCAACCTTTGGTTCCTTTCATATCTTTATGAAGCTAACTTTCTTTTGCTCCTAAAGACACATCCTTCACACAAACCATGGCCAACTGTCTTCGACCTGAATAGCTTCCCTTTTAAATAAAGCACCTTCATCCCTTCTAATTCACGTGCCTGAAACTACAGTGCCATAAATCAAAGCTTGCAACAGAACTAGCAAGTGCAACTGTGTCTTTATTACTAGAAGTGATGCACAAGCTTCCAATCTTGTTCCCATAAGCAAAATCCACGGCTCCTTTTATGACTTTCTAAGAACCACCATTGAAAGTAACATTGTGGCCCTCATCATCTAATTGCCCCAATGAAATTAAGTTTCTCATCAGTTTTAGTACATGTCTCTCCTAACAAATCTTCCAAACTGAACCATTTGACATCTTCAAGTTGACGTCACCAATACGCATAACATCCAAAGGTTTACCGTCAGTGAGATAAACCTTTCTGTGATTCTCGACGACATAATTCTCCATTGTCTCATGATGTGCTGTAATGTGAAACGAAGCTCCTGAATCTATCACCCACGAGTCAATTGGACAATCAACCGATAAAAGCGAAGCATCCTGATCATCATCCGTCACAGAATTAGCATCATTACCCTTGTCATCGATCTTCTTTGGTGCTCTATAGTCCTTCTTCAAATGCCCAGCTCTATCGTTGTTCAAGCACTCCAAATTCCTCCCAGACCTAGACTTGCTTCTGCCATTCATGTGCTTCCCTTTACCATTCTTGCTGGAACCTTTATCAGACTTTCTACCCCTCTCACCAGAAGTAGAAGCCCTTGACGTTTCTCCTAAATCTTTCCTGCAAACTTCTTCAGCCATAATTTGATCCTTAACATCATTATATTTCATCTTCCTATTCCCAACAAAGTTGCTCACAGTAGCCCTCATGAGATCCCAACTATTTGGCAAAGACGCCAAGAGAATTAAAGCACGGATCTCATCACCAAAGTCGATTTCCACCATCGCACTAATCCCAACACCTGTCTGTCAAGAATTTGCCATTCTTTATCCATCATCTCCTATGGTTTATTGCCGAGAAGTAGCAAATGAAGCTTCTTACTGTACAGATAGTCCTCTATCTTTATCTTTCAAAATGAGAAATCATTACCATCGAATTTTACAACTCTAAGTGGCATTTCTTTGTTCCCAGCCATCATTCTCTCAATCAACAACCTAGCTCTAAAACTAGTTGAGCACAAATCTCATCACCAAAGTCGATTACCACCTTCGTACCAATCCCAACCCCTGTCTGTTGAGAATTTGCCATTCTTTGTCCGTTATCTCCTATGGTTTATTACTGAGAAGTGGCAAGTGAAGCTTCTTGCTATACAGATAGTCCTCTATCTTCATCTTTCAAAATGAGAAATCATTACCATTGAATTTCACAACTCTAAGTGGCATTTCTTTGTTCCCAGCCATTATTCTCTTAATCTGCAACCTAGCTCTAATACCAGTTTTACCAGTTGTAAGAACGTTGGAATATACATATCTCTACATTGATATGATATTGTTGACTTTGAACCTAAGCCCTCATAGATTTGTTTTTGGACTTTACTCAAAAAACCTCATACCAATGGAGATGTCTTCCATCCTCCCTATGATCCTCCCTGTGTGTAGCCAATGTAAAACTTTAGTTGCATTCTTAACAGTTGCAGTATCAAGAATAAATGTGTTACAGTGTAAAGCTTTTACATGCTACAATTTTTTAACTAAAATTAGTTTAAACCAATAGTTCTAATCAATGCTCCTAAACATTCTATTAATCAAAACGGCTTCTTTGTACTTTATTCTTAATATCTTTTTTTCATATTTTCTTTTTGCTTAAGAAATCTCCTTCTTTACTAAGATAAAATCTAGAAAATGCCGCACTAATTTAGCTAAGTACTGTATTTGTTTCTATATTTTTCAAGTTAAAAAATTATTATATGACTACTAAAATTATTAACAATTTTTTGATATATTTTAAAGACTACCTTTTTATTAGTCAAATTATTAAAATACTATACATGTCCTTAAAAATTAGTATCAAACATAATTCTATTAAATTTTAAAATTATAAAGTTAGAGGAAAAAACTAAAGAATCTCAAGGGAAAAAGAGATTGTCTATATCTCTTCAAATAGTTCGAATGACGCATGAAAGGGCAACTAAGTAACACCTTATTTGCCACTTGTTCACCAAAACTTATTGATTGACGACAAAGATTAATAGAGCGTTTAGCAAAATTAGTTAGAACCATCTTTTTGGTTAGAGAATAGTGTAAAACCCCTACTTGTTATAGTAAAAGGCAAAAAATTACTATAATGTAAAGCTCTCATATGTTACGGTTTTTTGAACAAAGGGGATGGTTCTAACCAATTTTGCCAAACACCCTAATTCTTTGGTTTTTTGGACTTTTAGCTTTGAAATTTATTTCTTAATTTTTGACTAGTTAATGGTTAAAATATATTAAAATATTAAAAGCTTATGACATCTTATGCTATAATTTTGGAACAACTTAAAAACTTTGCAAATACCTTTTAGATTATAAAAAATGTAGCACCACACATAATATTTGGTTACAATTCAGGAGGTACTCTTTACATTTTCTCAATCAATTTATCTATCTATAATTAAGAAATGAGAAAACTCTATCTGACGTTATTAGGTTTACATTTTTTTTTGTTTTATTACAAAATATAAAATTTAGTTAAAAAAGAAGTGAAAACATAAGAATCAAAAGATTCTTCAATCTTTTTCAAAAATAAAAAAGATTCTTTAATTTGCCATCGTGTACTCTTTGGTTGCCTTGATGTAGGCATCTCTTGTTCCCGCATAAGACAATCCTTAATTGTTATTTCATGGCGTAAGACTTTTTGGGTGTTTGAAAAAGTGATAAGAACTGTTGGTTAGAATCACTTTTATTGTAACATGTGAGAGCTTTACACTATAATTATTTTTTTATTGTTACTGTAACATGTGAGAGTTTTATACTATTTATAACAAAAAGGTGGTGAGAACCACTTTTACCAAACACAAGATTTGTTAATTGTGACAAACATTTTGGCTTTTGGCTAATATTTAAATTTAATTATGTCACATATCTCTTGTCAACATATCTAATATAGTTTTTTTTTTCATTCAATAATCATATGACAACATGATTGCCCAAATGGAACTTAAAAATTTATAAAAAACAAGAATATTATGTCCTTTTATAACACGTATAACTAGTGCAAACTAGTTTAATAGAAGTAACGTTACGAATGTATCAAAAGTGTCCCGACTCCTTAACCCTTTTTTTAGAATTTTTCATAAATGTGATCTTTAAAAATTTATATTTAAAAATGACATACCTGTTTATTTGTATCACAACTTAAAATATAATATAAATGATATTATGACATAAATTTTTTAAATATGGTATAAATAAACACAACTTTAAAAATATAGTATAATGTATAATTTTATATATTATTATTATTATTATTATTATTATTAAAGAGAAATAACAAGTCCACCTCATGCAGGTGGGAGATTGATGCTAAATGAATAGAAGTGAGTGGTAAAAGTGCTAGCTATATTTAATTTTTTATTGTTTTTGTAGTTATTTTATTCATTATTTAATACGTAGGCTTTATTGTTTTATTTTATATTTAAAAAATAATTTATAATACATTTCACGTGCCAACACAAAAAAAAATTGTAAACAAAAGTGAAAAAGTAATGCTGCTGTCGTTCTTCTAAAATAAAAATAAATGAATCACTACCATATGAACACGTAATCATTTTTTTTTTTCATTAGCAAACAAAAGAAGGAAGTGACAAAAAGTAAAAGGAAAAAAAAGTAAAACGTGTCGGGTGATGATAAAGCATTCAGTCAGTTTATTATTATTACTATATTTCCACAGACACACTCCATCACCTTTCCAACTCCCCCATCCTCTGTCCCTGCAAACGAGCGTTTATAAAAGTATTATTCAACCAGAAATGGTAGCGTTCGGGATTGCTGCACTCGTAAAAAAACACTACTTTTACTTAAAATAAAAACAGAAGCACAGTTAGAATTTAAAAACTATGTAGGTGTTTGAAAGAATGGTAAAAATTAATAGTAAAAATTATTTTTATTGTAACATATAAAAGTTTTATATCGTAGTAATTTTTTTATTGTTATTGTAATATGTGAGAGCTTTACATTGTTTATAACTGAGTTTGTGGTAAAAACTGAATGAGAACCACTTTCAAATACCTTTAACTTTTAACTTTTCAAAATAATTTAAAATATATATTAATTTTTATATAAAATATATTTAAATATATTTACCAAACACTATAAATAGGTTGATTTTTATAGAAAGTACTTTTAAAATAATCAAAAGTAATACCAAATGCACAATACTTTTTTTAAACAAATTTAATTTTTTATTAAATGTCTAGCTCTATTTGATTACAGTCGATTTAATGTTAAAAATAATATATAAATATGATTTGAAGGGAAGCACTAACACCCTTCTAACTCAAAAAAAAAAAAAAAACTTGTTGCTCGTTAGTTTTAACGATGTTTTTTTTTACACGATTGATTTGTAGCTTTTAAAATTTTAAAATTTTTATTGCGATATTGATATATATTGATCTGAAAATAGCCAGAATTTGCATGCTAATTTGTTGATTAGCATACATTCTCACATCGGCATATATCTAGAGGCCTCAACGCTAGCATGCACGACATGATAATTAAATAGTCCAAACCCAACATGCTTCTTAAATAAGCAAGTTTTATATGACTTTTGGGATAAATGATGCCAAAATGACACAACACTATAAAGGTATCAATTTAGACCAGACTAAATGGATCGGTCTACATAAAGAATCATCCAGTCCGAGCGAAGCCCTTGGGTTGAGCTAGTCCCAATTCTTCAGTCCAAATAAAGATTTCAACATACATAACTTTTTTTTTTTAATATATTCATATAAAAGCCGGGTCAGCTTGACCGACTTTGTTTTCTCCTTTTGGCCCACATAGGCTAGGTGAGGACGAGCCAACCAACCCAAATTGACACCAGTTCGTGACATTATTGCTTTTTTTTTTAATTTTATTTTGTTGTGTACTTTTAATATTTTTCTTATGAAACTTAAAATCAACTATTTTTTAATAATTTTATTTAACTTGAATTTTTACATGCTTTATTCTGTTTTTTTAATTATGTTCAATACTTTTTTAAAACCAACTATTTTTTAATAATTTTATTTCACTTGAATTTTTATATGGTTTATTTTGTTTTTTTTTAATTATGTTCAATACTTTTTTTTGTTTATTTATAGTTTTGTTGTTGCATGCGATTAAAGGATAAACATGTTAAAAACAAGATACGAATATAAATGGGCCATGCTTTAGGATTGACTTCTTAATTTATAAACAGACATGATTTGACATAGCACAAATAAGTCAGCCCGACACAACACAAGGCATGTCTGGGACGAATTTAAACAGCCTTGCTCGACATCTCTAACCACGGCCAAATGAGTAAGGCACATGATCTAACTCAAGCTTAAAAAAATTAATTTTGTCATAAAATTCTTATAAAATATTAGCTGTACCTTAACTATATAAGAAAAATTACACACTCCTACCAAATAAGTGAACTATTTGGTACAAAATTATTTTTAATTCTAACTCTTTATGGAGTCTTAATAAAATAATTTTAAGATTGAGTAATGACTCAATGTGAGTGGCAACTGAGATATAAAGCAAAAAAAACACAACATAATATATTTTTGTTGCGACATAAGTTAGTAAAGAAAAGAGTTTTTATCATTTTAATACCTTGTATTTTAAGAAAACATCACATTGGTATTTAGTTGTTTAAAAAAATCAAAACGATACCCTGTAATTTTTAAAACTATCATTTTGGTACCATGAGTTTGTGTTTTGTGATATAAACTTTCAAACTTACCATTTTATTAATGAATCCCAAATTATTGTGTTAAAATTATAAAAGAAAATAAATACAAACAATATCAAAAAAAGAATAAATTCACATATATGCTTTTTCTTTGAGGAGTTTTGTTTAATCATCTGTTATGATTTTCGATAATAGTTTTACAAAATTAATTTGGAGTTAATTAATAAAAGGATAAAAAGAAAATTTCATATCAAAAAATATGAATTTAAAGTACTAAAATGATATTTTAAAAACTACAAGATACCGTTTTTATTTTTTCAAGCAATAAAATGCCAATGTGATGTGATGTTTCTTTAAAACACCAAATACTAAAATAATAGTGACTCTAAGAAAAACTTGATTCATTTATGATCTAGATAAGTTGAGATGTATCAATATTTTTGTGGTCTGTTTGGTTCATGGCTTTAAACTAAAAAAATTAATATAATCATTTTTTAATAAAAAATTATTACAAAAGATTTACAGTGTGTTTGAAAAAAGAATTTCAACTTTAGAGTTTAAACAATACATTGTAACATGTAAGAGTTTTAAATTTTTGCGATTTAAACTATAGAGTTCAAACCACTCTTTTAAACACCCTACTAAATTATGTCGTGAAATAAAACAAACTATTATGTGGTGATAAGTTTAAATACTGTAACTTGTAAGAGCTTTATATGTAGTTGTTTTTTATTTTATACTGTAACCACAAAGAGTTTTAAACTATAAGGAACTTAAACTAAAAAATTTAAGCCGTGTATCAAACGTATACTTAATCTCGATGGAAACAAACAAGAGTGCCTGTATGTAAAACAATTTCCATTTTTTTTTTTTTTGGCTATTCATGAAAAAATGTCTTGAGTGGGCTGTGAACCCACGCCCTACCGGGATTCATTTGATTCGTGTGTTAAGCATCGAACCAGATGGGTTTTGGTCAGCCACATGGGGTCAGTATAGCTGTCAACGTGGAAAACCTTGACTTTAGCAAGACGGGCTAGTCGGGCCGACGGGGGTCCACATGAGTAGTCACCAAAATACACGATTGAAAATCCAAGTTTGGCAAAATAAAATGCACCGACAAATTCATGAACTATAAAATCTCAATAAATAAAAAAGAAACACGCAGACAGCAGCCGAAATCCTCGCCGTCCAAGGCTGGCCCCATCTGACAGTTTTAGCCGTTAGATGCAACATCGGACAAAAAATTTAACGCCCTACAGAAAAAAATAAATAATTAAATTATTATTATTATTATTATTTCCCTCATTCCTCGCTGCGCTTTTCGACAGGACATTGGCCGCCATCGAAGCACGTCCCCACACTACCTTCCTTCTTCGGCGACAGTGCACGTGACCTGTCCCTCCACTCCCAGAAAATCATCGCGAAACGCCTCACCTCCATCGCCATCAACGAGGATTGAGATTTTGAGCCTCGTCGATTTCGTGATTCCAGAGCTCTTCTTCGTTTTCTTCTCCTCAGATCTATTTCACATTGATCTGATAAACCTTTGATTCCAGTTTCAGAGCTCAGTTCTTGCTAACATTCGACAATGGAGATTTCTGCTGATAATTCTCCCAGGATGAGATTGGATCATTCGAGAAAAGAGGAGTCATCGGAGGAGACTCAACACCATCAACATCATCGTCATCATAACCATCCGCGAGCGTTCGAATTGGAGCCGTACGATCAAGCCAACGGCTCCGATGATCAATTGTTCCGATCGATGAACGCGCTGGAGATCTTGCGCGAGACCGTACGGATCCTGCGCTACAACTCGTCGGGTTTCATGGCGATCACCGCCTTGCTGATTTGCCCCGTCTCCGCCCTCGTCTTGTCGAACGCCCTCGTCGCTCAGTCGCTCGTGAAGAGGCTCACCATCAGGCTGCTGGTGATCGCGAAGTTGAGTGGACTTCCATTGAGGCCTGTTGTCAAACAGTCGTGTCAGCGTTTTGCGGAGATGGCGATTTCGTCTGTCGTGTGCTTCCCGCTGTACGTTTCTCTCTCTTTGTTGTCGAAAGCGGCGGTGGTTTACTCTGTGGACTGTAGCTATTCCAGGAAGCAATTCGATTCTTCCAAGTTCTTGGCAATCATTCGCAAGATTTGGAGACGGCTTGTTTCTACTTATATCTGGGTTTGTATGGTGATTGTTGGATGCATCACATTGTTCATCATTGTCCTTGCCGCCGTCTCCAGCGTTTTGTCGCTAATTCGGTCTCCGCCGGAAGTCGTTGTGTATGCCGCGATCGTGGTCGGCCTCGTTTTCTCAGTGGTCTTCGCCAATGCCGTTATAGTTTGCAGCATTGCTGTGGTGGTTTCTGCCCTCGAGGATGTGTCGGGACCGGAGGCGTTGTTCCAGTCCGGGGTCTTGATTAAGGGAGAGACTCATGTCGGGCTGCTTATATTTCTCGGGTCGGCAATTGGGACGGCTTTTGTCGAAGGCTTGTACGAGCACAGGGTAACGACACTGAGCTACGGAGACGGGTCTTCGCGGATATGGGAAGGGCCTCTCTTGGTGCTGATGAACTCGTTTGTAGTGCTTATTGACTCCATGATGAGTGCTGTTTTCTATTATAGCTGTAGGTGTTCAAGTTTGGAGTGTTCGACTGTCGAAGAAAGTCAGCCGATTTTGGAGACCGTCATAGTTTCTGATGAATCCACCACCGGCGTTCGATGACACCCAAATTGTGATTTGTAAATTCTGTTTTGCCATTGAAAAAACTCTTCTTAATGAGAAGATGATTTCAATTCAATGCCAGTGGAGGTTCACTAGTGAAACAGAGCAGTGGTAGTTGTACATTGGCTGATCTCCATGTAGAAGATTTTGTGGAATGCTAAAAGCTTAGATGCTTCATTGGAGTGTGTATTGGTTCTTACTCAGATACAAGGAATTGCAGAAAGATATGTGAAACTCATTGTAATGCGAACAATATAGATTATAGAGGTGGGAAAGTGGTTCATTCCCTTTTAGGAGCAACTTGGAACTAATAGTTCCAATTGGATTCTTTCTTGTACCCTGCAAGTCCAATTTCAATGAAAAATGATAAAATGCAATTACGCCCTTCTCTTTTTCGCGTCGTACCAGCTTTATTTGTTTACCTTCTGCCTTGGCATTATTCTTTTTGGACCAAAAGACCCTGTTTCGTATGTGTAATTTTTGCCAGGTCTTGGAATGTTACTTCTCTATATCAGCACTTAATGATCTAGCTTTGAATCATTCGCAGTTATCCCATAGTTCAAATAGCAGCTGCTTTCAACTAAAACCTTGTCCCTTTATCTGAGGGACATATCGAAGAGCCGCAAGAAGGAATAAACGAGAAAATGGTACTTTTGTAGAGTTTTTAATGCTTTAAACCTGTACTAGAAGAGAAAGTAAGGAGGAAGTGGTGATGTATAAGTCACTCTAGGGAACACGCTGTAAGAATTTGATGATAACTATATTACCCACATGTCTTTTAAAGGCTTTTCTTATTTATGGATTACATTTTCTTTTTTTCAAGCTGTTCTTTTGCAGTTTGCATATATGTCACGAAAAGCTTGTAAATTGCTAATCATGCAATAAAAGGGTGTTTGCTTTTGATTAAAAACTTGGAAAGGAGGATCCCAAAAGAAGTTATTCATCTCCTTGGCAGCTAGTAAATTTGGGATCCATCAATAGAAAGTATAGTGTTTACTCAAACTAGCTTAAAAAAAAAATCTTAATGGCTGCTTTGTCTAAACAACAAAACTCCAAATTCAAGTTTTGAAAGAAGCGTTGGTTCAAGAAAAAGCAAATGACGGATTAGGATTGAATTTTGGGGTCCAAACTATTGCTCCCACACGGCCTCGAAAAGCACCATAACTTGGCAAGAAAGCTGTCCTTAGAAATCGATTCCACACCACTCTGTAGCAGAAAGTTTCTTACACCACGCTCTTTTACTTTATAGCATTACTATTTTTTTTTTCATAGGCTATAGCATTGCTATTCATTCCATTGGTTTTCATCACTACTTGTTCGGTAAACCTCACGCTATCATATGACAATGCCAAATGGCTGCAAGATCTCACCCTTAGCATTATTAATACTTCTGAGCATAGGGAAGACACATCTTCAACCGCCTAATTCCAAATATAACTCCTCTATAGTAAATGTAAAGAAGAGTGCACTAACTATCACCTTAAACTAGCGTATATTTTTGCAACTTTAAACATGAAATGAGCACCCCAAAGTAGTTTTCGCATTTGGCACTACAGCTAGGCCTTTTTCTTCCCTGCTCACTTGTCACCTTAAACTGGTGTAACATATATACTATGATTGTAGTGTGTGCCATACATAAATAAGGCTTGATTCTTCCTCTAAGGGAGCGATCAATCGTTCCATCAACCACAAGAAACATAACTGGTCAAGAAGCAATAAAAAAGCACAAACTTACAGTTTAATCGATTGAAGAGACTCCAAGCTCGTCAGAGTAAAAGAGAAATTGACCATCATTTTGTACAATTTTCAGTGCAATTGTATCCTTAAAGGATGCATTTTTAAGCATCTAAGTCACAGCATAATTCTAGCAAAAGTCATAAATGGGGTGTCTGCAGCGAACTTACAAATTAGTTTTGCCAGTGTTTTGCATGTGCTCCTCTCCTGACTGAGACTATACTCTTCAAATATACATCAGCACAAGTTCGTCCTGGCAACACCGCTCCACGAATGGGAAGTTTCCTAATCTTTTGGCTATTAAGGTTGCATGAAAGAAGACGTCCATCTCTAGTTTCGAACAAAATCTCGTCATTCTTCCAGAATGCCAACAGGGAACTGAAATTAATGCACGCTTGTGGCCTGATCGTAACGTGTTTTTTCCAAGAAGGAAAACCTTCAACAGCAACAGTGTTGTCCGCCATAACCCATATTTCAAAAGATGTTGAAAACCATAAGTTTTGGGGGGAGAAAAGGAGGACAAGTGATTCATTCCACACCGCTAGTCTCATTGCCGATTTCATGTCTGCCCTTTTTATGTGATCTGGTAACGCTATGTTGTGAAATACCTCATCAGACATATCAAAAGAAAGAATCATATACTCCGAATGTGGTACACTCATATTAACCCAATAATAAACACCTCTACAATACACCCCCTTGGTACAATGCAGACAGAACTTACCATTTAGATCAATCTCGATCTCCTTCCAAGAATCAATTCCCAAAGTATATACCAAAGCTCTAGATAAATTAAGAGGACGCATAGAGCAAAGAAGTTTAACGTACTTGTAATCATTAGCTTTGGCATCGTAACCAAATCCACGTCCCATAACTCTGAATTCAGGGTCGAGGCTTGGCGTGCCAAGAAGCTTGAAATCTCTGAGCAATGGATTGCACAAAACAATTGCCTTTTCATGCACGGCGAAATGATCAAACAGGCAAATGATGCCATTACAATGAAGACTTACAAAAGACTCTAGTTTATTCACTTCCACTCCTTCCAAAGTAGGTGGTAAATTGATTTCTTCAATAACACAAGGAAGGTGGTTATCACTAGCAGTACTATCATCCCCAGCGCTGATAGAGACCAAAGACAATACTTTATCAAGATCTGCGTAGCTACGATTATTGAAGATATGGTCCAAGGACAGTTCTTGGCGAGTCCAACTCAAGAATATGGATAAGGAGGACGATTTCTTGCAGTTGTCGATACCAAAGCGAAGGTGCTTGTTTGCGAATGACGGGTCACTGATCAGAGTGTACCAAGACTTACAAACGCATTTAAATCTCATTAGAGACTTAGGTGGCAACCTCAACAGAATTTCCTCTACCACTTCTTCTGGCATATAGCTAATAATTCTCTTCATTTTTCTGCAGCTTCAAAAACACCGACTAAATTCACTCCTTTAGCAATTTTCTCACAGCTTTAAAAAATCAAATAAACAACTGCTCCAATGCCAAATTTGTTTATATATCAAATAATTAAAAAAACAAGAAAAAACCCTAACTGTATCAAGTCCAAGATGTTAAAAAGTACTACAAGAACATGGCCAAAAAAACTACAAACAAAATTTAGCAAAATCCAGTCCAAAAGCAAATTATACTAATCACTCATGTAAAATTACAAGATTACTTTTGGGATTAAATGTGAATGAAACTAAAATTTGAGATCATAACAAAGTAATTATCAAATTATTGTGAAATTTTTCGAATTAGACGGCTACTCGATATGTACCATAAAACAACTCTGCTCTGATTTTTGAGAATTCCTTCCGCCTTTTATATTAAAACGTAGATCATAGCAACAGATAAATATATGAGTGTGAGTTTATATACTTTTTCTTCTTTTTTTTGTCGGGAAATGTTTGAGTGCTTACCGAAAGGAAAAGGAGACGAAAACCTCGCCTGCAAATTGACAGTCGGGAGACGGAGAAGCACGGCGACGGCGGCAGATTGAGATCAAACAGAAAGCACTCGGAAAGGGGAGGACAAGTATATTTATTGGACAATTGGTGGCGTGTTTGCTTGGTGGGACAGGGGTGGAAGGAGAGAGAGAGGTGGGAAGAGGGGGAGAAGAGGAGTGATTGGGGATGAGCTCTTTTTGACCCCCAAAATCACCCTTTTTAATGATAGATGGATCTATCAAACCTAATTTAATTGGATTTAAAAAGACAATTTTATCTTTAATAAAATTTATTAATAAATGATAAAAAGGGATAATATAGTAATGAGATAAAACATAATAATTATTTTTATTTTTTTTTCTATCAAACAATTTGAAAAATTGTTATAATTTAATCTATCTATCCAATTCTCTTTCATTTTTTCTACTCCCTATCATTCCTACCAAATGGAGCCTTAGTCATTGAACTTTGACTATAGCCATATTTTGGTCCATTGACCTTTTAATTTTGACAAATGAGTTCTTAAACTTTTTTTTTTTGATAGTTTTAACCATTAAAAACATTAAAATTGACTTTTTACATTTGAAATTATAACATAAATAATTACATTCTTGTCACATGAAAGACGGAAAATTTTACATAAATCTGCCATTTACTTCTCACTTATCCCATCTCCTACAAGCATAGAATCTAGATTTTTCCATTCTTAACTTTTAATTTTGATAAATTAGTTCGTAAATCTTCTTTTTGACATTTTTAATCCTTGGTACTAAAATTGATGGCGGATATTTAAAATTTAACATAAACAATCACATCCTTACCATGCAAATAAAAAAAAAAATCAAAATTTTACATAAACCTGCTATTTACTTCTCGCCCCACCCATCTTCTACAAGTATAGAATCTAGTTTTTTTAATAGTTAATTTTTCTAAATC
This sequence comes from Artocarpus hirsutus, assembly GCA_946598075.1. Taxonomy (NCBI): domain Eukaryota; kingdom Viridiplantae; phylum Streptophyta; class Magnoliopsida; order Rosales; family Moraceae; genus Artocarpus; species Artocarpus hirsutus. Next base: position 23,605 of record CAMOHE010030769.1, read on the forward strand.
TCAAATGTATCCTACAATCGCCCTTTATTCAGGTGTGTATATATAATACATTTATGATTTTGCAGTCATTTCCAACATGCAATGAATTTTTTGTCTTTTTCTTTTTCATTTTTCCAGACCAATGATCACATTTTTAACTTCCACATCATTATTGTTAATATTAGCACAATCAATTATTAAATGGGCCTTAATATCATTATTTAGTTTCCCAATTGGTCCTTTTCCGGTTGGTGTCGTTTCCATGATCTGTCGTCTGTCTTTATGTTCTTCTTGGGTCAATTGTCGATTACGTCCGTTGTCGTTGCTCGTTTCTCAGTTACTCTCGTCTCTTGAGTACATATCGACTTTAATTAATGTTGTTGTTGTTTTAAGGGGCCCCATTGTTATTGTTTTCCACTTGATGTCGTTTTTAATGTTATTTTTTAGACAATTGTTTTTTATCTTATTGTTCTTTGTGACCCCTATTCATCGCGTGCCTGAATCCTTGTTCCCTCAGTGGACGCCTTTTTTAATCAGGCTACTGTCGTTTTGAAATTGATATCCCTTGTAATTGTGTTGACGTCTCTGGTAATGTTATCTCTCAAGTCATTTGTCATCTATGATATTGTTGTACTTTTTGACAGTTGTTGTCGTTTATCTAACTTTCGTCGTTTCTCCATTCAAAATCATTTTACGGGTGACATCATGTTGTCCTTTGCAAGTTGGTCTCGTTTCTCAGTGGTGCCGTTTTCAATTTTGCCATCTTTAATTCCATTGTCGTTTCGATGATTTTTGGTCTTTTAATTAATGTCTTCTTCACAGTTGATGTGTTCATTTTGATTGATGTCCCTTATCTTTTACGTATTTTTTTTTAAACATGCAAGATAGGATTGCCAAGTTTTACAATATCCATCTATTGTATAGAGCAATAATTTATCAGAGCAGAAAATTAGACTCCAAACCTTAACAAAAACTAGCATATGGCTTCATTAGTAATAATGTGAAATTGGCGCCTCAAAGTAGGCTTCGTTTGATAACCTCGTTAGAATTAATACTGTATAAAGCTCTCACATGCTTCAAGTGAAGCAAAAGTTTGCCACCGCATAAAATTCTTATATGTTACAGTTCGTTAGAAAACTTTAAAGTGGTAAAATTTTGAAACATATACAAATTGCTATCATTGTGTTATACAAATAAAGCTTGATTCTTGCTCCTGGGGGAGCGAGCAATGCATCCATCAACTACATCAAGCATAATAAATAAATAAATAAATGACTGATCACGAAGAAATATAAAAGCTTGAACTTAACAGTTTCTTCAATTGTCGAGACTCGAATCTCGTAACAGAGAAATTAACCATCAATCCATCATCTTATATCAGGCATCCCTATACGCCTTTCACTAATCAAGTTCACACTTTAAATTTTTAGCACAAGTCGCAAACATTTAAAATCGGTCGGCTTACCTCGTAGAGAATAGACTATTCACATACACATCAGCATAAGTACTTCCTTGCAATGCTTGTCCAGGAATGGGAAGTTCTCTAAGCTTTTTAGTACAAAGGCTGTATGACGAAATACCTTCCCTTCTAGTTTCAAACAAAAGCTCTTCGTCCTTCCAAGACGTCATGGGGGAATGGAAATCGATGTACTATGTTTGTTCGATCGTAAGATGTTTGGTCCAAGAAGTAAAACGACCTTTAACGCCAATAACGTTGTCAACCAGGATGTCGAGCAATACGAGATTTCGCGGGATAGAAGAAGAACAACCGACTCATTCCGCGACATAAGTATCTTTTTTGTTTTCCCGTCTAACAAGTGATATGGTAAGGTTATGATATGAAATACCTCATCAGACATATCAAATGAAAGAATTGTATCCCCGGAATACAGCATCCATGTATTCAACCAATTATAAACTCCTCTGCAGTACACTCCCTTAGTACCAGTGGGAAAGAACTTACCTTTTGGGTCAAACTCAATCTCCTTCCAACAATCAGTTCCCAAAGTAAACACCAAAGCTCTAGCTAGCTTATAATTTGAAGAAAAAGCCTAACATACTTGTAATCATTAGCTCTGGTATCATAACCAAATCCGCATGTTCCTGGAACCATGAATTCAGGAAAATGTCGCCGCGTGCTTAGAAGCTTGAATTCTCCAAGTGATGGATTGCACAAAGCAATGGCATCTTCAAGTAACGGAAGAGAACCAGAGAGACAAATGATTCCGTTACAATGAAAGCTTGCACATCTCTTTGGAAGACGTGCTTCATCCCATATCCAAGCAGGTGGTAAATTGATTTCTTCAGTGACACAAGGAATTTGGCGGCCATGGTTACCATTGTTACCGTTGTCGATAGTGACCAGAGCCAGTACTTTATCAAAATCGTAGACAAATAATCCTTGACACCCAAAGATATCGTTCAAGGTCCAACTGAAAAATAAGGTTAAGGAGGATAATTTCTTGTTATTGTCAATACAAACTTGAAGGTGCTTGTTAACAAATGATGGGTCATTGATCAAACTATGCCAAGACTTACAAATACATGTAAATCTCTTTAGAGACTGAGGCGGCAACCTCAATAGGGTTTCGATCATTATTTCTTCTGGTAGATAGCAAACACTCTCCATTTTTCTGCAGTTTTCCAAAAAAAAAAAAAAAGTAAATAAGTTACTTGGCACTGAAATTATACATTAATTATTAGAAGAGGCTTAACTAAATCCACATAGAATTTTACAAGCAGGAATTGAAAAATCCAATCTCAAATCTAATCATGCATCTATATAAAGGAATGCAATTATTCAAATTCGCATGCAAGAAGTAAAATCATAGCTATATTCGAATCAAACCATAAAAATACTAGGAAAATATTGGAACTGTTCAAGTGTAAATAGAAAAGGTGACAACCCTAATTTTATTTCTCAGTTATGAAAAACTAATTATAAAGTGTCTTTTTACTTTATATGCCACTACCCTTTTGAGTGTATTGATGATGTGTGCATAAAAGACTCTAGCAGTGAAAATATAGAGGGTGTCACCTAAAAGGTTTAAATAAATAACTTTATATTGTATTTGGTCTAAGAAATGGAAAATCAGAAATTTATTATTATTGTGTTTGTTATTGTACATGCTTTTTCACTATTGATTAGTGCAGAAAAACTTGTCATATTTTGTAAGCGATTTATTGTTTCAGTCTTCATTCCCAGGATTCCAACAATATAGATATATAGCCAGACTTCCTAGAACTTCCTAAAAGAGACACATTTAGCCAAATACAATGTCATAATATTTAATTATGCAATAATACAAAAATTAACCAAAAACATATGCACTAATAAACATGTAATTGTTTGAATTATCATGTATTAAAAAAATCATAACTATCTTAGACCACAAATTACTATAAACAAATTTAGTAAACGTCAATAATATGCAATTTACTTGGATTAAACTTGGATGAAGCTGAAACTTAGAGATTATAAATATAGTTAGACCTAGCCGAGGTAGTAAAGTACATTTTTTAATATTTTATGAGTCAAGTTCTCAAGAATATTATGAAATAATTACGAAATACTTATATGATTAATATTTTCTGATATTGATTTATATCTAGATAGAGCAAAACTATTTTACTCTACTTTTGAGAAAGTTTTTCCTTTTTCGAATGCAAACAGAATATTACACCAATGAAGCAGACAGATAGAAACATATATTAATATATATGTATATATTTTTTACACGCGCATATACATATACCGTTAAGCTTTTTTTTTTTTAACATGAAACGTATCCACAGAAAAGAGAAAAATAGAGAGAGAGAGAGAGAGAGAGAGAGAGCAAAATCTTACCTCGCAATTAATTAGCAGTTGCCAGGCAAGGTGAGAAACACAACAACGGGGGGAGTGTGGAGATAGTGAACGTCTCGATAGGGAGAAACAAGTTTTATATATATATATATATATAACGATTTGGTATCAGACTCGAAAAGTAATTAAAAATAGCAATTAAAAAAGGGAGCTTTTCCTTAAAAAAAAATATCCAAAGGGAAAAAAAATTGTTAGTAGTGTTACTCGCTATTACTTTTTGCAATATAAACGAAAAATGCTTTTCCTGTTATGAATAGTATTATGATGGATGTCCATAACCCCCAAACTCTTCAAGTCTCATAACCCCCAAAGCTTCACAAATTCCATAACCTCTATTTGTTACAATTTATTCATAGTTATTTTCTTCATTTACAACACCATTAAGCCTATTGTAACATATGGGCATCTTTAGTCTATAAATAAAGGCTTTGAGAGGCATGTAAAATAGTAGAAGAAAAAAGAAATAGATATCATTCTCTCATTCTCTTGTGTTCTTCTTTAGTTCTTCTTTACTTCTATACTATATTCTCTTGTCTTGTTCTTTTTATTTTATAACACGTTATCAGCACGAAGAAAATGAGAGTCATCGCTAGTAAATACATTGTTCACAAGAGCATACAAACTTTGGAAAGCGGATGCTCTTTTTCATAAAAAGGTGAGTTGCTTTACTTTTCACTTGGCACAACAAAAGTAATAGGCCATTTTGCATGTGACCATAGAGATGTCACATACATGCATAACCGTAAATAACATACTAAATCCATGCTCCCCACAAGAATGAGATATATTATCACACAAACAAAATAAACATAAAAATAATCAAGTAAATATATGTTAATAAGTAATATAAAAACATTATCGCTTATTTGTTAAATATATAAACATTTTAAATATATAAACTATTGCGGTTCAACTATTGTAAATAGATGTTTATTGTTATTCACTAAACAATGTATATACTATTTATTGATTGTTTATTGATATTTTTTTTTATCTTCTAATTTGATTAATATTTTTGTTATAGTATTTACCATGG
>CAMOHE010030770.1:0-35000 GCA_946598075.1 Artocarpus hirsutus
CCAGCTGAGGCAAGGCCTTATAGGCCTAATGAAAAGAAACTGGACTCAAGGACGGTTAGTTGTTATTTCATTGGATACTCTGAAAGATCTAGGGGGTACAAGTTTTATGATCCCACAACTAAGTCGATTTTTGAGACGGGAAATGCCCGGTTCTTTGAGGATGTCGAGTTTACGGGAGGAAATATGGTTAGGGACTTTGTCTTTGAAGAGGAATATGTTGATATTCCCACAGCTGTTATTGACATTGATCAGGTTCATAATCCTGACTTTGTTCAAGAAGCAGACCCAAATCATGACAATGTCGGAGAACCTCCCATTTCAGAAATTATTCCAGAAGTACAAACTCAACCACCTCAAGAACATATGCCATTAAGGAGATCCACTAGAGAAAGGAGAAGTGCGGTGCCAAATGATTACATTGTATTTCTCCAAGAACATGAGTATGACATTTAGAAACACAACAATACCAAACTAACCCATATTTTTGACTCATTTTAAGTTGCATAGTTATTTTTACTGAGAATTTGATATGATAAAATTATAAAAAGTTGAGTTCCCCATTTTGTTGTTGTTTATCATAGCTGTTTGGCTGCACAACTAGTGTTAAGAATCGTGGAACTGTGATGCCAAGTGAAAATCTTCTATATCAAACAAGGCGTGATTCAAGTTTCTTAATTGTTATCAAGGTATTATAAGGGTAACTTACAAGAATGCCCTTCAAATGCCTAAACTTATTAAAAAAAAAATCCTTCAATAAACTACTAATTAAAACTGCTCATTTGTTAGAAATTGATGATATTAAGGGGCTGTTTGGTATTGTTTTCAAAATACGTGAAAATGTTTTTGTTTTAGAAAATAGAAATTTTTTGGGAATTGTGTTAAGAGTGTTTTTAAAATTTTTGCCTCGAAAAAAGTGCGAAAATATTTTCCAAAATTCTCAGAAAGAAACCAAACAGGACCAAGTCCTAGTTATTCTCCCTTCTCACTCCCTCATAAGGAAATAGAGAGAGAATTAGGGCTTCCAATTTTTAAGATCGAATTATAATGGGTAAAATAATAAACGTATAATTAATATTTTAAAAAATAAAATTAGAAAAGAGGCAGTTTTGAAAAATTAAGAAGAAGAAGTCATTTTTAATAAGGGGTGTACATGAGGGGGCATTCCATGTAGTTTTCTCTATTATTAATGTGTCCATTTAGAAAAATAGTTGGAACCAATAATTTGGTTTGAGCACCGTAGCATACGAGAGTTTTATACGATAGCAACTTTTGTGTTTTTTATTATAGCATATGAAAGCCTTACACTGTTTATAATTGTAACGGATGGTTCCAACTATTATTTCAAATGGCCTAGTTGTTGATTTTGAATATTATTGGTTTATCCAACTTAATAAGCGGTCTTCATAATACGTAATGAAATGTTGATATTTACACAAATATATATATATATATATATATATATATATATTGGTTTTCTATTTCTGTTCTAGATTCAATGTTAGAACTATTAGAAGGATTCCAACCATATGAACCTTGCTTAATTTCTAAGTCAATCAAAATTTAATACAATAGAATTTTCATCAGTTTGATGCACAAATTTATCAAATAAACTATATTTGCCAAATAGCATTGTCATATTTTATTAAAAAGAACATAAAACAAACTATGATGCTATTGAATTTTAAGGGAAAAAAAAGGAACAATCTTCGCACTGTTTTTAAACACTGCAAACATTTTGCAGTCTCTTTGGAAAAAATTATCTTTTTTTTCCATTAATCATTCAAAGACTTTAAAATATGAATAATGTCTTAGAAATATTGTGGATATTTTCGTTAATGATTGTATCTAAACATTGTCCAGTTTTTAAATTTTTAATCTTATTTTATTATCATAAAATTATAATCATTATCGACTAATGTTGAAGATGATATAATACATTATAAATTTACTTTAGACGATTTTATAATGACATAGACCCTAATATATAGACACTCCATTTTCTGAGCGTGCAGTTGAATAACTTCCTTTTTATTAGAAAAGGTATTCACTCGACCGACTGTTAAATAACTCAAAAAAAGGTATGGTGGGTAAAGTTGTGGTAGAGAATGGAAAATTTCTTCACTGGTAGAGAATATTGATTACAGCTGTTAGATAAAAATGAATGGCTCAAAGTGGCCTTTACATTAGAAACAAAAATAGACACTACTACGCCTGATTATAAACTAAATAAAAAAAAAAAAAGGAAAAATCACTTTGTTCAAAGCCATCACCTCCGGCGTTCATAGAGGGGGCAAGCAATGCTCGGTGCTCGTTGGGGCCTCGACAACGTTCTTGGGGGCCGGCGATAAGATTCGCGGGAGCCATAATCATACAGCTAAAGAAGAAACCTTTCTAGACGAAGAGAGTGAGGGCTGCTCAGGATCGGATGCCATGGATTCTTCTTCGAGCAACGCCCGAAACCAGAGCCAGAGAAGATTAAACAAAAATTACAGAATTTTCAACTCTCTCTCTCAAAGTATGAATTTGGACTGAATAGAAAAAGTTGAAGCTTTAGGAGATGAAGTGATGAGAGAGTGAGTTGACTTTGCAAAATCACCAAAACCAATAAGAAGAGCAACTTTTGCTGTACGGCCGATCAAAATGGAGAGGAACTGTTAAAAGTTAAGGAAGGCCGTAAATAAATTGATGGGACTGGGCGCTGTCTTGTGTTTGTTAGGTGAAGAAATGTTTAAATCGTGTATTCGAGTTTCCTTTTTGGGTAGAAGTATAAAATACAAAATGGGTTTTACTTCAGTATTGGAGCTGGTGTTGGGCTTCGGCGGGCCTCACCACGGAGTTTGCATTCGCCGCCATCATGCAAAGATGGGATTTCTCGTCCATATATTCGAACGTCGCCCATGGAGTTTGCACAAGTCGAACGTCGCATTAGCCATAATCGAAGCCAGAAATTAGTTTCTCTGTTGCTGACTTCTTCGTCCTCCTCCTCGTCGGTGGCTTTTCCAGCAACCATGACCCGCGCATCGGCAATTTCAGAAGGGAAAACAGAGACTGCTGTTTTTCCTTTTTTGTTTTTTGTTTTTTTAGTTTTTGGGTTTAGGGTTTATTTTCAACAATTTTTCTGTATAATAAAAAGAAATGATTTAGTGTGTGTGAGCCTGTTATAAGCTTACTTGCTTTTACTATTAGATTGAAATCTATCGGATAATAACATTCTCCACTGGTGGAGAATTTTAATGTTCTCTATTGTACACTCACTCAAAAAAATTATTTCTTATCATTTTAGTATTATTAGTACTCTATTATTTTAAAAATTAAAATGGTATTTTTTAATATTTAAAAATATTATTTTAGTATTCTAAACTTGTATTTTATGCCGTAAAATTGGACTTATCCTTTTAAATGTTTTAAAATGATTTAAAAAATTCATCAAAGAAAATTAATCAATTTTTGTCTTTTTATGTATTTATTTTCTTTGTATCATTTTCTTTTATTAATAAAAGAGTAGCTAGGAAATTTTACATGTTTATAGACAAGTTCAAGGTATCAAAATAATACTCTTAAAAACTACAAGGTATCAGTATGATATTTTTTAAACACCACAATACCAACGCTTGTGTTTTTTTGTTTTGGTATTATTATTATTATTATTATTTTAAGGATAATGTTTCGTTAAAACACATAGCACTATTCTTTCAAAAAATACATGGTACTATGCCTAAAAAAAAACATGTTATTAAAAAATGATCATAGTCTAAAAAAAAAAAAGAGAATGAGGGAAATGTCATGTTTATTAAAATAATTGATAGTAAATACTAGATTTGAAAAATAATTAAAGTAAATATCATTTATTCCTAAAAAAAAATTTCAAATTTCCATTTTTACCAATTTCTTCTCCCCTCTATATTTTCCTCTCTTCTATCCTCCCCTTTCTTTCATCACTCATCTCTCATTCTTGCCGCCAGAAAAGATGGTAGTGCTAGAGAAGTCGTCATGTTTAAGTTCTCACAGAAAAGAGAGATGAATGCTGATCTTGAGTTGCCACGAGAATAGAGCATCGGATTTGTTATTGGAGAAGAATGACGACACGAGTCTAATGGCGGCAATGATGTTGCAAGGAGGTGAGGTTGACGGCGGCGTTGGATCCACCGCAGGAGGAGTTGTTGTGCGGATTTGTCATGGGAGAAGAGCTCTGACGCTACCTTGACTGTTGAGCTAGAGAACGCTTGAGGAGTAGTGGCGCAGGAGGGGGGAAAGAGAGAGAGTAGGAGGCACATTGTTGGAATTACGCAGGGGTCGCTGGAGTCTTGTGAAGTGAGGTTGTCACCGTTGGAGTGCGAACCATAAAGGAGAAGGTTGTGCCCGTTGTCAGAGTTTGTGTAGAGCTCAAGAGAGAGTGGACCTGCCGTTGTTGGAGTTGACTAAAGGCATGTTGTGCCAGAATCACAGGAGCCACCAGAATCCAGTTTGCAATGTTGTCAGAATCATGTGAACAATGAAGGAGAAGGTGGCGTTATCACCAGAGTCAAGCAAGATAGGTCGTGCTACTGTTGAATCTCATCAAAATCTCCAAATAGAGGGAGAGGAAGAGAGGAGAGGAAAGAGAAATTGAATTATAGAGATGAGAAAGAGAGAGGAGAGAGAAGAAAAAGGGAGAAATGAAGGGGGAGAAGGGGAAGGAGGAGAGAGAAGTGAGAGAAATAGTAGAAAAAAACCCTAGGTCAAATTAAGGGTATTTTGGTCTACATAATTATTTGATTTAAGCAATAGATTATTAAATGGTATTTACTAAAATTTTAAATTATGCTTGATATTTGCTACTAATAGTTTAAAAAATCTAACTTTTTTTTTATGATTTTTCAAAAAAAAAAAAGGTGAATGAGACATGTGGTTTTTTTTATTTGTAGAATTAAAATATGTCTATAGTTTATGAATATTCTTTATATGTCTAAATGTATATATATAAAGACATTAATGACCATAATAATGATATTGTTTGTTTAATTTAATTTTCAGAATAACTATAATATACGTATTTAAGATTTTAAACAGATTATGATATCATTATATTTAAAAAAATTCGTAGAATTAAGGTTTTTGTTGCTTAAATTCAAATTAGTATCTAAAATAACAATTTTAAAATTTCCTAAAAAGATGAAAATTTTTTATCGACAAGTTAGATTTACTGATAAATTAAAATTAAGGTGTTGTAATTAAATTAATGATATAGTTTTACTGACAATTTGAAATTAGGGTGTTGTAATTAAATTAATGACATAGTATTATTAAGTCTTTTTATGTGTCTTATTAGTTATATAATTGATATATCATTAAGTTAATAATACGTAATGATAATGATATGCAATGATATTCATTTCTTAAGACTTCAAGTGAATGATATTTTCTTTTTTTTTATGATATGTAATTAAATTAATGATATAGTATTTATTAACTCTTTTTGTGTATCTTATTATCATTAAGTTAATAATACATAATGATAATGATACTCAATGACATTCATTTCATTTTTTAAGACTTCAAGTGATAATAATAACGCATCAATGTAATATTTTAAAATAAAAAATATACGTGTATATTTTTTTCCTAATTTAACTATTCAAAAACTAAAAAAATTTGTTATAAAAATTTAAATACATGATAATATTTAGTTAGAGGGTATTTAAGGTTATGAATATATAAAATTTTAAAAAAGGGGCATATAAGTGGTATTTGCATAACAAAAATAAATATTAATTTACTCTTTAAAAAACAGACAAATTATGTAATTTTTACAAAAAAAAAAAAATAATAATAAAATAAAATTATACCTGGACTTGTCAGGCCTAATTTAAATATTTGGGCCAAAAGTGGGCTACCTTGCCGGTCCATCTCTTTAGAAGCCGCGGAAGGCCCAAATGGCAGCCCTTTAGCCCGCAAAATCAGTTGATGCAATACAAAGGAACTTTTGTGGCAACCCCTTTCGTCAAGTCCTATCAGAGTCGTCTTCTTCTTCTCTGAGTTAGGGTTTTTCATCTGGTTAACGGGAGAGAAAAAAAAAAAAAAAGCTCTACCTTTATCGTCTTCATTAGGGTTTTGTCTTCTTTAATGTAAGATTCATGCAAAGAATTTTTCTTTTTTATTTTGCATATTTTGGAATTTGTGTTCTTATTTGTAATGTCCGATTAAATTTCGCGAACGGGAAAAAAAAAAAACTCTTCTTTTAGCTTAAATTTCCTTTATTTACATACTTTTTCAGTAAATTTTTTTCTGTTTTTCGGTTCATCTGATCTTTTTTTTGTTTGTTTGAGTGCAGATTAATTATCGCAATATTCCGCGCGTATGCGAAAAGAATATGTACTCTTCCAGAGGAAGTAATGCATACGGACAACAAACTTATGCCGGGCAATCTGCTTATGGCCAGAATGTAATCTTTTTTCCTCATTCTTTTTCATAATTTACATTTCATCCCATATTTTTTGCTGGGTTTTTGGCTTTGATTGGCGTTGGAAGAAATTTCTTTACAAGATTCTTATTAGATGATATTATTTTAAGCATTTTTACATAGAATTGGTACTGTCAAATCTCCGTTGACTCTAATTTTGGGGGCTAGTTGTGGACCAACTGAAAATGGGTTTCATTTTTATGGTTTTTCAGTTTGGTTTTCATTAAATTAGTTGTTTATGGTTAGTCAGTTTTCTTGATTTTGCTATTAGATTCACAAAAATAAAGAATGTAAGTTTTTATTTGTGTTGGGTTGATGTTTGTAGGCGCTAGGATCTGCTTATTCTGGAAGTACTGTTGGAGGGCCCGAGGGGGGTTCTCAGCTTTCCATGGCGTCCCGCCATTCTTCCATGTTAAGTGCTTCTCAAGAAGCTGATGCTAGTGGCTACAGACCCCATTCTGCGGCCACAGCTCATTATGGTGGACAATATAGTTCTGTGTATGGCTCGGCTGCTTTGACTGGTGTCTCTCAGGTCAGAGGATTTTGTTTTAAAATTAGTATGTGATTGTTTACTGTATCTAATGTGTCCTTTAACCCTTACTATTATCTTTACACCGTCAGATGCTTAGAGTTTAGATTATTTGGCGAGTTGTCTTTTTCTATATTTGAGTTTCTTTCTCAATCATTCAGTGGTGACGACGGCCAAAAGAATAATTGGATGTTGTTTAAGCAGGTTCCTGCAATAACTGTCAAAGCTGGTTCATCTGCTCTCGAAGGTCGTGCTGGCTATACCTCGGCTGTAACAGATTCACCGAAATTCTCATCCAGTGACTATGTCCCGTCCTCAAGCCATGGTTATGGTCACAAAGCGGGTCAATTATATGCAGATAAGGTGTCTGATTTTTCTGTGGTAGACAGACGGCAATATGGTGAACGTCAGAGTTCTTATCTGGGCCGGGATTTGCAAAGTGAAACCACTGGACGATATGCTGATTCTGTTAGCTTTGCTCATCAGCATCAGGTATTGTGTTTGTATTATTTTTTGTATTACTAAATTTGTTACTTTCTTCGTTCTTCTTTCTCTCAATTTGTTATTTTCTTTTATTCTGTCTTCTTTCCTTGCTGTGTGCTTGGTCCTCGCTTGATTATAACGTTTTTATCTTTCGTTACAGAGTGAGATTTATGACAGAATTGATCAGGCAGTGCTGCTTCGTCAAGAACAGTTATTGAAGGCACAGTCATTGCAATCTGCTACTCTTGATGGGAATTCTAGGTACTTTTCTTCGATATTATGTTTTAAGTGTAATAGATTTTGAACTTAATGGAAACTCATAAATTCATAATTAAACATTCATAGCTAGATATGTTTCCCTATTATATGAACATCCAAGATCATTCCTGCCTTTTAAGTTGGCCTACTCTTACTGGTGATAGTCTGTGGACAGCTATCTATAGATGGTAACATGTTTCTATTAGAACTGAGTAGCAACACATTTCTGGCAGAGAAAGTGATTATCTTGCAGCAAGATCTGCTGTGAGTCGTCATACCACCCAAGATCTCATCTCGCTTGGAGGAAGAATGAATGGTGATTCTCGCAGTTTATCGATCCTTAGTGCTTCATCGTTCAACGCTCAACATGCCCCATCAATATTGGGGGCTGCTCCACGGAGAAATGTTGATGATCTCGTATATGCACAGAGTTCTTCAAATCTTGGTTATGGAGTTAGTCTCCCTCCTGGAAGGGATTACGCCACAGGGAAAGGGCACCACGTCCCATCACTTGATCTAGAATATTCGGGTAGCGTGTTGCCTCGTGGTGGTCGTTCAAGGATTGATGAACACAAGGGTGATAGGGCTAGTTATTTACGGGAGTTCGAGCTAAGGGAGGAGGAACGTCGTCGCGAGCGGTTGCGTGAGAGAGAAAGAGACAGAGAAAGGGAGAAGGAACGAGAACGTGAACGAGATCGAGAACGAGAACGTGAACGGGAAAGAGAAAGAGAGCGCGAAAGGGATCGCATTTTGGAGCGGCGGGAGAAGGAGAGAGAACGGGAACGCAAACGTGGACTTGACACAAGGCGGGAAAGAAGTCCACTAAGACTTTCTAGGGATCGCCGAGGCTCATCTTTGTTAAAGGAGGGGAGACCTTTGCGGCGGGATTCCCCACAACATGAAGCTTTACATAGGTGGATCTTCTTGTTTCATTTTGCATCGACTACTTCTGAATATAGCTGCTTGTATGTTGCGGCCTTTTGTCACTAACTTGGTGTTCTGTTATCCTGAAGGCGTCGTTCCCCTGTTAAAGAAAAAAGGAGAGAATATGTCTGCAAGGTAAAAGGAAAAAAAAAAAAAGCTTAGTTGATAAAATGATAATGAAACGCGTACCTCTTCCTTCTATTGCATCTTCTTTCTATCCCTTGAGGATCAGGGGTTGACTTTCCCATTCTGTTCATTGGCATGGTATTTCAGTTTTGACTTCCTTGAATTTCTATAACCTTGGTCGCTTCTACAATTATATGGACTTAAAGCCTTCTATTTTCCCATCAGTTCCTGCCCTTTTTTCTTTTCTTTTTCCCAATGCAATATTTCTATCCACATTTCTGGTTGTTATTACTGGTTTTTGCTTGTGCTTGCCCTTGGCGCCATCTTTCCTTGCTTCCTCTTCTGTTCCCAGATCTCTTCCTTCTCCTATCTATTGTTTTCTTTCTTCTTCTTTATTTTCGTCCCTCCCTCTTCATTATGCTGCCTTCTTTTTTTCCTTCCACTTTGTTGTGCTGCTAACCTCTGAACATTAGAGTTTGGAGTTTTATGATGTAATTGAAAACCTAAACTCAAATAGTAGCACCGTCAATGTGCAAACTTTCCTGCTTCTTAGTTGATGGTGGATGGTTCTTGGGCGTGAGTAACTGCAGCAACATAAAATGCAGTTATTAGAAATTGTCATGATATTGTTTAAAGCACCTTCCTATCTTCTTACTTTGAACTTAATTGTGTTTATGGATGTCATTGTAATTATTCTGCCTATTGCAGGTTTACACTTCCAGTTTGGTCGATGTAGAGAGGGATTATCTGTGCATAGACAAGCGATACCCGAGGCTCTTCATTTCCCCAGAGTTCTCCAAGGTCCATCTTTAGTGTTTTATGTTCATCTGATGACCATCTTTTAACCCTTTTTTTTTCTGTTGTGTCAGGCTGTTGTATACTGGCCCAAGGAGAACCTTAAACTTTCAATCCATACTCCTGTCAGGTAACTTGCTTGTAGAATAATGTGTTCCTTGGTTTGTGAAAGTTATCTATTTATTTCTAATCAAGATATAAAATCTACACTTTGTCAAGTTTTTTCAGATTGGGGATGTGAATTTCCACTAATGATGTTGTAATCGTTGTTTTTCAAAAGCGTCTGAAGTTTTCTTGTAATTTGGTTTGATCTCATGTGAAAATTAAAAAGGAAACAGAATTTAGTGCATCAAAGTAGTTTATATTCGATAATATGTCTGGAATCTTTTTTGTCGATGTTTTGCTCCAGTTTCTTGAAACAGTTGTTGCGCAGTTTGTGTATTTTATTATGAGAAGAGAAAAAAGAATAGTAATTGTTGAGTATTGGTGCGGTGAACAGTTTTGAGCATGGTTTTGTTGAAGAAGAGGCTGCGGCTGTGGTAAAAAAGGATTCTGCTACCCTTTTGGCTGAAGAACCTGCAAAATCAGGGAATAGAAATACAGTTTGGAATGCAAAGGTCAGAGACTTCTGTAGTAAAAGAATCTTCATTAGTTAGTTGATTTCAGAGTGATTAACCAAAGTTCCTTTACATAAGCTTGTGTCAGAGTGAACTTGAAGATCAATATCATGATTATTAGTTTGGTATTAAGCATTTAGAACAGTAAGGAAATCTATGTTTTGTTTATGTACTTTTAACATTCAAACTTCCTCCTTCATATGTACGAGAGATCTATATTGTAGTAGCACCCTTCTTTTTTTACATACTAAATTCCTGCATGAATTTTTGAGTAGCCCTTACTGTTACCCTTCTGTAAGAAGAATAATTCATAGTTTGGACTAGTTGGTAGAAGCACAGGCACCGTTTAATTTAGCATTTTGTCCATTCTAATATTCTCTGCCGAATAGAATATTATTAGAATTGTGACAAATTTTCCACTTGATTAAATTTCTCTGTCCCTTGGCCAGGTTATTTTAATGAGTGGAATTAGCAAGAATTATCTGGCGGATCTTTCATCTGAAAAAGTTTATGATGATCGCATACCCCATATATACAACATCTTGCGGTTTGCTGTTCTTAGTAAGGATCATTCTCTAATGGCAATTGGTGGCCCGTGGCATGCTGTTGACGGTGGTGACCCGTCAGTCGATGATACCTCTCTAATTCAAACTGCACAAAGGTTATACCTCCCCCTCCCTTTTATGTATTACACACAAAAGAAATTGTGCTTTGTCAAGTGAACTGAATGAGTTTTACTTGATAGATACGCAAAGGAGATTGCTCAACTTGATCTACAGGATTGCCGCCATTGGAATCGTTTTCTGGAGGTTGTCCATTGCTTCTTTGCACCCCCCCCACCTACCTTGTTTCTTCTGAATTTTGGGTGTCCCTTTAATTTCTTGTGGTTTTGTAAAAGCTTAAAGTTTCTCCTGGCATTTACAGATACACTACGATAGAATTGGCAAGGATGGACTGTTCAGCCATAAAGAAGTCACTGTACTATTTGTTCCTGATTTGTCGGAATGTCTCCCTTTGTTGGATACGTGGCGAGAGCAGTGGCTTGCTCACCAGAAGGCTGTTGCTGAAAGAGACCGTCAACTTTCTTTGCAAAAAGAGGTTTGCTTTTCTTTATTATTATTATTATTTTGTTCTTTTCAACAAGTTGACATTGCTCTTTCTTCATGTTCCTTTATGCTCAGATTGATTGTCCAAACCAACAAAAAAAAAAAAAAAAAACTACATACTCAAATTGTGAGGGGTAACCTTACTGACTATTATTTACTTATTTATTTCAGAAATTAAGGGAGAAGGAAAAGGAGAAAGAGAAAAAGGAGAAGGAGAAAGAGAAGAAGAAGGAGAAGGAGAAGGAAAAGGAAGGGCTAAAAGGTAATGGAGTTGCTAAACTACTTGTTTATGTTGTTGGATGTGTGTGTGCGTGGACTTTTATACAGGTTTTGTTTTTGCAGTAATTACTGGATTCAAATTCTTACTTCTTCTTGTTGATTTTTTTACATAAAGGTACGGATCCATTGAAAGATGTTAAAAGAGTAGACAAAGAAGATAAAAAGAAAGATTTTACATCCTCTGGAAAAGCAAAAATTGTTGAGCAAAAGGAGAAAGATAACAAGGAGTTGAAGGGAAATGTATCAGCAGCATCTGGTGTTGCAAATGAAAAACCTGAGAAACAAGATCAAAGTGAAGGAACTGAGGAACGTATGAATAAGGATAAAAAGGAGGGAGCAACTGCAGTTGCCCAGACAACTAGCGGTGTAAAATCTGGGAAGAAGAAAATCATAAAAAAGGTTGTCAAACAGAAAGTCGTTGGTAAGACAGCTGGTGATACTGCAAGCAAACAAAACAATGAAGATGAAAGGGAAGAAAAGAATGCAAATTTAGAAAGTTCAGGTCAACAGGATCCATCTTCAGCTGGATCAAGTGGGGTTAAAACTTTTATGAGGAAAAAGGTTACAAAGAAGATAGTAAAAGCTGGCGCAAATGAAGATAAAGATGCACAAATTGAGAAGAAAGTTGAAAAGGAAATTGACTTTTCTGCGGACAAATCCAAGGACAATTCAGATCCAAACAGTGGTGTAGTTGCGCAAGATTCCAGTGTGAAAACAACAGTAAAGAAGAAGATTATCAAGAGAGTTCCTAAAAGAAAGATTGTTACCGCGCAATCCAACGATGGGGTTCCTGACATACAGGAGGGTCAGAGCAATGAGAGAAAGGTTATTCAAGAATTAGATGGAACACCAAATTCAGGGAAGCAAAATGGAGACACAGAAAGCAAGCCAACTGAGGTGAAAAAAATTGAAAAGAAAGTGGATGCAGAAAACAAGCCAACTGAAGTAAAAAACATTCAAAAGAAAGAAACTTCTAAAACAGAGTCATCAAGAGCACAAGTTAATGAGAAACAAGATAATGTGGTAACTTCAAGTAAAGTGGAAGTGAAGGATGAAAAAGCAGAGAAGAAAGAGGTAAAGGTGACAGGTGAGAGGAGTAGCTCTGGTACTAAAGAAGAGGTTGAGACTGACAAACTAAAGGCATCTCAAAAAGATGATAGCAAGAGGGGGAAATCAAAGGATGGCGAAAAAATTAAAGATGAGAAGGACAAAAAGGGCAAAGATGTAAAAGATGACTCTAGAAGCAAATCAAGTAAAGAGCTGAAAGACAAGAGAAAGCCTGAAGAACCTCCTCGACACCCGGGATTTATTCTACAAACGAAAAGTAACAAGGATTCTAAAGTAGGTCGATTGTAGCCTGAAAGTGATAGCATTTTATCTGTCAATGTTTAATTTCTTGTCTTGATTCTTATTTCCTTTTCTCATGTGCCTTCATTTGCTTCAGGTCCGATCATTGTCACTTGCACTGGAGTCCCTCCTGGATTATACCGACAAGGATGTTGAAGAATCAACGTTTGAGGTTTGCATTCTTGTCTTGGATCATCTATCTATTGCTATGCTTTGCCTGTGTAGTTAAAGTATTACCATAGACAATGTCATGGATCACTTGATGAGCTTATGTTCTGTTGACCTTTTTTACAGCTTTCACTCTTTGCCGAGACACTTTGTGAAATGCTTCAGTATCGGATGGGTTGTCGCCTTTTGACTTTTCTCCAGGTTTGTTTAAGAGATTTAACTCATACACGTGCTTATTACTTTAAATCATTGGCTCATGATGCGTAATCATGCATTGTCTTGTCTTCTGTGTAGAAATTGCGCATAAAATTTGTGAGAAAGAGATCTCATCAGAAGAGGCGAAGGGAAGAAAAGAGTGGGAACGAAAATGAGAAATCATCACCAACGAAGCGCCTGAAGACTGATGAGCCCTCTGTGAAAGACCAAACTACTGAAACATCTGAACCATTGAATACTGGCCAGCCCGATGACAAAAAAGATGATGAGAAGGCAGCAGAGGATCATAATTTTGTTGATCCTGTTGATGAGGCGAAGATGGAGAATGAAACAGATGAAGAGGAAGACCCAGAGGAAGATCCAGAGGAAGACCCAGAAGAATATCCAGACGAAGATGAAGAAATGGATTATGGTAGTCATGAAGATGATTCCTCTGTCCAAAATGATACAAAAGAAACAAACTTGAATGCTAAACCTGGAAACGAGAAGCATGAAGCTGACAAGTCGGTTAAACGTCAACCTGACGCTGAAGCTGCAGAGACAACATTGAAATCTGATACAAATACAGCTGAAAAAACCGATGCAAAGGGGGATGCTGCTGAAAAAGGTTCTCATGCTGCAAAGGAGGCGTCTGTTGACAAGGAACTATTACAGGTATTTTCCTGCTTCACTTGTAGTTTGATTGTGTTGCTTTTTCAGTGTCGTACTAATGCAACTTTTCTTAATGTTGCAGGCTTTCAGGTTTTTCGACCGGAACCGAGTTGGCTACATTAGGGTAAAAGTCGACCTTTTATGTATGATAGCTACTTATTTTTTGGTGTCAAAACCTAGTGGTAAGAAGTTTGTCTTTATTTTTTCCAGGTTGAAGATCTGAGATTGATTATCCACAACTTGGGGAAATTTCTCTCGCACCGGGATGTCAAAGTGGGTATCTGTTACGTTAAATTTGGACTTGTTTCAGCATCCCATTTGTACTCCTTTAATGCTTCTGCTAATTTTTGTTTCACTGCATCAGGAACTTGTGCAGAGTGCATTGTTAGAGAGCAACACAGGAAGGGATGACCGCATTCTCTACAACAAGCTAGTTCGAATGTCCGACATATAAAGATTTTAAGAATTTTTAGTGCGAGTTATGTGCTCCTGGATATACTCTTTTTCCCCCCTTGAATTGCAGTAATATTTTTCCTTAATTTGACCATTGAAAGAAAAGGAAACATCTATACTTACAGTAGAGTTTTAATGTATTTCATTACATAGGAAATGCTGCAGTGCTGGATGTGGGTTGTAGATGGATTTTTGAATCTGCTATTTAATTTTTGGTTAAATTGACGTATTTAAATCTGTTATTTATTTTTTGGTTAATTAATGTCTAGATATGATCTGCTTTTTCTCAATGTGAACTGTGTGGTTGCGTTTCCTTCGCTTTGTATTTTTAGCGCCATTTTGAACCGGTCTCTTTAGTGTGAATTTTTTAATAGATTCTTGAAAGAATATCAAGAGTTGACACAAATGAGATCTATGAACTATCATTGCATAGGCCGCGAGAAAGTAAATTTCAGAGTTTCATTGTTTGACGATGAGCAATTTCAATCAGAAAGTTGTGTTGGACAAGGAAAAAGAATGAAAGAAAACTTTTGGCTATCTAGTTAATAGCTTGTTCATGAACAAGATCATCCAAAAGAATCTTCATAGCTTGCCTCTTCATTGCTTTCCCAAACAGTCCTCTTCCCAGTTTCAGAGCCTTCTCCATCTCCACCACACCCCCGCTGCTGCCATCACCCTTTTTCAATCTTTCCAACAAGATCCTCAACACCCGTTCTTCACTTCCCACTGCTTCGATGACGCTATCCAGCACGGATTCCACCAGTGGTATTCTCCGGCTCCACCTCTTCATCATCTTTTCTGTGCCATAAGCTTCGCCAAATGTGGCCCAAAACGATGCTCTCAAATAGCCCTTCTCTTTGCCTCTCACCATCCACCTCCTCATACCTTCCTCCAACTTAAAAACTGCACCGCCCGAATCCACACCTCTCTCGAGGCCCATCTCGATCTCTCTCACTTCTTGCCTCAAAAAAAGCCCCTCCTCGAATTTGCACCTCTTGCAACTGCAATCAAAACCCCAGTTACTGGACATCTCCTTGCGCTTTCCCAGCGGAGAAAGCACGTCAAAGTATGCAAATGTGATCTCCTCACCAGCCTTGACATCTCTAGAAGCATGGACTAATACATGGTCCCCAACATGCAAACGCCTTGCATTGGGAACGCATGAATGGTTGACAAAACAAGCCAAAACCCACAAACCAACACCATAGCACTCGCTATTTTTCCCCAAAACCTTGGCGGACACTGCATCTTCCACAAGAGAATTCACATCCAAGATGCTTAAAATCCTCTTCTTATCAAGCCTATCCATTGAGATGCTAAAACTATTCTCATTGTCAGGCCTAAACAAACTCATATCAGGAATCTCTAGATCATTTTCATCTTCACCTGAAGATAATGTAGTCAGCAAATCAAGGGTTCTAGGGCACTTGCTAGCTAAACTGGTAACTTCATCAATGAAATTCTTCCACATGACCAATTGGGCATTTTCCCCCAATTCTTCACCTCCCAAAATACTCCTCTCAATGGCAATTGCCTTGTTCACAAAAAGCAAAGTCCCCGCATCGACATTCTTTGTCGCAAACAGTCCCCGTCCGCCGATCTCTGATTTCCTTATCTGAACCGGCCCGATGTACTCAGCGAGCTCGGGAGGCTTGCCACGGAACCTATTGACAACCCAATCTGAGAGATCGAAAGCTCCGGTTCTTGACAAAATCTCCATCTTCTTGCATCTTTCCAAGTACCCATTGAGGCCTTCGGAGCTCTCATTACAAGACTGAGGATCCAGGTGGGCAGTTCTGAAGCAGTCCAAGGCCATGGCGTACCTATTCAGATTCATCAAGATCTTCCCTTTGCAGAGAAGAGTCTTGAAATGGGCACTTTCGATTTTCAACGCTTCGTCGCAATCCTTCAACGCGTCGCCGAATTCCCGAAGCCTGGACCGCGCTTCTGCCGTGTTCGAGAGGGCTAAGCAGAGGGATTTTTGGAGCTTGAGGACATGGTTTGGGTCAGGCTTTTTATTGAGTTGATCTTGGCAGATAGTAATGAAATGAGAATAGGCGATTATGGATTCCTTGTATTCTTCTCTGAGCAAGAGCTCTGTGGCTTTGGATCTAAGCTCTTGCATTAGCTCTTCTTGTTCCGCCATTGGGAAATTGTTGAAAAAAATTCGTGGCTCTTGATTTTTCCTCTTTTCTCAAATCATGTTTTTTAGAAGTGCGGCATGTGAAGTAATGAGTTATTTGAGTTTTGGCCTCCATTTTGACTGACGAGGTTAGAGCAAAAATTTAAATTTTGTGCAACGGTCATATCGGAGTACGTTCTTTTTTCCTTTTTATTTTTATTTTTATTTTTTCCGTAACGGCAACGGCTATCTTGGGGGAGGTTTTTTTTTAAGCTGAATTCTTTGTTGTTTAGCGCCTGCTTTGCATCCTTGGTGATAAAGTTATTATCATTGGGAGGACTCCAAAAAATACATAAATAAAAAAATAAAATAAAATAAAAGAGAGGACATTGGGAAGAGGGACTTCTATTAATCGGTTAATTAATTAATTATTTTGTCTATTATAATTATTTTAGAAAAGAGTAACAATATCTTACTAATATTCTAGACTTATCCTCAAAATAGGAAAAGAAAAGATCTTATTCCGAATAACATATGTAAAAACTTTTTGAATAACATATGTAAAAACTTCAATTAAAAAAAGGGCAAATCTAGAAAAAGGCGCATGAAAATAACAGTGGTAGAAGTCAAAGGAGCCTCTTGAATCAGGCAAGGCCTAAGGTGGCTCCATCCCTGACAAATACCAGTTTTAATTTCATCAATAACATTTTTCTCTGGAGCTCTAGCCAGGCCTTCTGAGCTACTCGAACATCAAGTACAGATCATCCTGTTTTGATGGTAAAAGGAGAGGTCATAAACCAGAATCTTGTTTTTGGAAAAGAAAAGATACCAATTGTTGGCTTTTTGTTTCATGTGTTGTATTTGAATAACTCTTTATATTTAAATATTTATATATGTGTTTGTTTTTTCAAAATTCAAACCAAATGAATAATTTGAATTTAAGTTTTTAAAGTTCTATTTTTTTTGGATTTAAGTTTTTTGAATTTTTTAGAGTTCAAATGATACGTATTGTGGTGCTTACTTTTTTTTGGAAAAGGAAAGATACCAATTGTTGGCTTTTTGTTTCACGTATTTGAATAACTCTTTAGATTTAACCTTTCGAATTTTTTATATATATGTTTATTTTCTCGAAATTCAAATCAAATGAATAATTTGAATTTAAGTTTTTAGCGTTCTGCTCCCTTTGAATTTTTTGGACTCGGATATGTTTATTGCAGTAAAAGCTGAAATTTTCTCACCTACATTTGAGTCCAAAAAAAATAATTTCTTTATTTGATATTCAATTGAAACGATTTTTTTATTGCGTTTCTAATGAAAAGATAAATAAATCAAGGTCTACGTTACATATTTTTTTAAGATCATGAACATTAAAATTTTAATAGATTTATTAATAAATCAAAAACATTTTCCATTATCCATTTAAACAAAAATTTCAATTTTATTATCTATTTAAATTAACACTTTAAAATATACATCTAAATGTCAATTCAGATAGCAAATCAAATCACCAATTCAAATCACATAACTCAAATTAAAATAATCCAAATTAACACAATTCAAATCCATTTAGCAAACAAACCCTAACGTGTGCAAGATATTTGGACTAATTTCAAGCCCCAAGAAAGTGAAAAGCTCTATCATGTAAAGATAACAATGTAAAATAATTAAGCATCAATGGCCACAAACGTTACATTGTCATCCAATAGAGGAAGAACTGTCATATACATACATACATGCAGACATACATACATACATATATATATATATATGTACCAGGAATATTGAATTTTTAAATTCTCGCTATAATCACAGGGGAAGAAGATGCAGTGGATACGTTCCTTCAACTTCATGAAAAAATATTAAAAAAAATCCCCCTTTGAGATAATTAGAGTCTGCTTTTTAATTACTGCCCCATTTGCCTCATAAATCCATCTTCAAACCTTTAAACTAGAAAATGTCGCCTCTTTACTTCAAACTGGAAGGATATGAGACAAATCAGTCTATTACTTCTTCAGAGAGTACATTCCATCTCTTAGTTCCAGCTTCTCTTCAGCAACCAATCCGGATAAGAAACTTTGCAAGTGCTGGAGAGTTTTGTCGTAAGATGGATCAGCTATACAGAACATCTGCACCATTTTGTTCATAATCCGTTTGCATACAGTTAGTTTTTGCAAGTTAAACAAGTAATTATGTTATCTATCCGCCTCGAATTAAAATTGGTAGGCACCGTCCACCTTACCTTAAGGGAATTATGGATTCGATCTAATCCCATGTTACCAAAATTTGTGAGCATCCCCATGATAAATTTCTGCACACAGATATACATACAAATGTTCCTCATCAAGTTTGATGTATGACTGCATTTATCCAATGCTAGTCGTAAGTAATTCAGTCATTGAAAATTGACAAGGGGGAATCGTTTTTTAAGCATCTTTCAAGTGCCTTTTTCTTTTCTTGAGGGGCTGATTAAAAATGCCGGCAAAAATCATTTTATTGGCACATTAGTTATTGTCATAAATTTTACATACCTCGTATACAGTCATTTCTCTCCGCAGTTGATCTTCCACAGAAGCCACAGATCTGTCTCCCTCGTCATCAGCAACTAGTTCTTCACAATTCCCACTGTTACCAACATTCTTACCTGTGTCAACCATGACTTCCGTCAGGGTGAAGACATGATCATTCGAGTCTTGCCCAAGTGATTCTGCAAGAACTCCCTTCAGTATACAAAGAAATCGACGCATCAGTTTTTCACTTTATTCCAGAGTTCAACAAATAAACAGTTTGACCCTAGTTGAACAATTCTACCTGAAAAGACGGGAAACCACAAAGCCAAAAAGTTCAAAAATAACCCTCGATTGTGCGTCGGAAAAATCTAGCTAAGTGAAGATTTACTATCCAGTAAATTTAACTGTTTTTGATAGCTAGTAAAATAAATGAAGTTTGCTGCCTTTAGTCCAGCTAGTGTAAAACAGGAAATGCTCAATATATAATATTTTTTACAAAAAATAAAATAAAACAAAATAAAAAGGATGAAAAAACAAGAAACAAGAAAAATGGTAGGTTGAATTTCATGTGTGTTGTCATGTGTGTGGGCACAGAAACAAGAACCAGGTAAGGTATGAAACATGGTAGGATGAGTTTATCAAAGATACCTTGCTTATCCAGAAATTTATCCTGCGGTTAAGCACGTCTAATGGAACACCAATTGCAGCTGCGAGATTTTTAGAGGTCCAACTGAGAGCAAAAGGTACAAGTATTCCTGCATTAAAAGCCAATACAACATTTAAGGTTTGAAGAAATTTTCAATTCACCTACCTAGCTTGATCTTGAAATTTCATAATTATTGCTGCATGCACAGGAGTCACTGTGAACGGCATCTCTCTATCTTCAAATTGCAATTCCAACTAAATCAGCACAACCACGACCAAAATTACAACGTTATTTGAGTGGGTTCAGGATATAAAATGTGAACCAACAGCTGGACATATTTAACATCAGCAGGCAGTCAAAGAAAAAGGTACTGAAGCACCAAACCTTGACTGCACCAAGATTTTTCTTCCACAATAGCTTACGAGGGGTCTTGATTTCATTAAATCTCTTTGCATAATCAGAGAGCAGCTGATCAACAGGCTGAGGTATAATAAGAGACTCGTCCTGAAAATTTTTTTGAACTTCAAAGTTATCGAAATGCAACAATTGTCATGAAATAGAAGGTTACTTTAATAACAACGGATGGTTTGATAGGGATATATAAAATTAAAGCAAGAGGTAGTCGTAGGGGTTCATAATTCCAAGTGCTTGCCATTTTAAATGAGTGAAACCTAAGTAAACTAGGTACTTGATGCAGAATCAGTGGAGCTACATAACTTGATAACCAATAGCCATCATCTGTGATATATACAAGTAACGTGAAAAAAAAAATGCAAAAGGAAGTTGTATCCCCTGCCATCAATACAATGGAAGATGAAGATATAAGGCCTGTATTATAACATGATAGGGCCTTGAAATAGCATAAGTTCTGTAGTAGATCTGCATGTAAAAAAAAGTTACGAAACAAATTGGGTGCCTGAAAATTTGAAACGTATCTTTGGCAGCTAGGTTTAAACATAGTTCTGTTGATATGAAGTAGACATAAAATTGATGTTACTGCAAATAATTACCTGGATCGGAGGCCAGAAATTAGAAGATAAAATTGTAGCATCAAGAATATCCATGGGCAATGCAGTATTCCCCGGCTCAGAGCCTACAAATACATCTGGCAGAAAATTAGAGCAAAATGATACCCCCAAACAACTGACATTTTTTTTTTGAATTACTGAACTGATTACAGTAAAAGAGCTACCAGTCTGAGATAACTGATTTATGGTTGCTTTAACGTTGCTGTTTGTCCTCTTGGAACCAATTAAATCGTTTAGCATAATTTCACATTTCTGCATGCTGCTCTCTCCAAAATGTATCTGCAAATAATGAACAAATAAGAATGAAGATGAAGGCACTAAAGTGGAGAATCTAAATCCATGCAATACAGCCATAAAGAAACTCAGCTTCAATTAACAGACTTCAAATAGTCACAAACTTATATAAATAAAGCACCTGCCTTGAGGAGTTCAAGAGTGCGTAATTCTGCGTCTATGTCATAATCAGATTTGTTCAGAAGTTTTTCAGCCAGCATAACACGATATTCATTAACAAGTTGATCTTTTGAACCAATTATGCCAACAATCATCCCAAGTATGTCAACCTTCCCTCTGTTCCTGCTACCCTTCAAAGGGTCAGCTTCTACAGGGTCAGGCTCCCAGCTGAAAGGGCAGAAATCATGCAGAGAAATACATCAGAATGTAGCACAGAAACGGAAGATATAAATGTTTTATTACTCGAGATGTATCGGTACAATAGCTTTCTTATAGCTTGCATAAAGCTACATTCCATTTCTATCTTTTCCATGTTATTATACACACCGTATGGCATTTATCCATGCTTGCTTGTCATCAGTGTTAAAATCGTCATCAAGACCTGTGTTTTCCCGACTTTCTTCATCTCTATTTAATTCTTCAAGCAGGCTGTCCCCAGTATTTCCTGAAATATTTGAATTTCCGCCGCTCCCATCCGTAAGCATGGTGACAATGCATTTTATGGTGTCTTTCCTTCCTCTTAGATAATCTCTTATTGGCTCACCAACTGCTTCAAGAAAAACACCTGCTGGATCTATTGTCCTCAGTGCCTTAATAGTTGAAACGTATTGATGTAATATGTCATTGGTTGAGGCACCCGCAGTAAGTAAGCGATATCGAAGTGCAGTTATAAATGACTCAACCAGCTTGGAATGCTGTCCAGTGTACTCAAGACACTGTTTTAAATCTTCAATCGCAGGCAAACTGCATAGTCCAAGAGAGGAAAGACTAAGGAAACACCCAAAACTAATCTCAGTTTCAACATGTTTCAACCATTGAACAATGTATAATATTGCTTATAAAGAGGCATTAACGAGTGCCATTTTCCTGTGCCTAGTAGCCCTCGTTGTTAAAATAAAAAAATACAAATTAATTTTAGCACAAATATGATTCGTATATAAATAAGAAACCATATCAGAACCCTTTACCACCTTGCACAATAAGAAAAAAATCAGTAAAGCATCCCCCTCACTCCATAATCCATTCTACAACTAGCAAGTAAAAGTGGTGAGTTTACCTGTCAGGGTAGTCCACAATAATCTCAAATAGCTTGGCTATTCTTAGATCTTGCAGAGTTTCATAAGCAAAATATTCCAGTCGCAATTGCCATCTTACAAGTCCTTCAGATGGTGTCTCAGATCCAGGATAAAATGACGAAGGGTGTGAAGCCAAAGGCGACTTGAGGCCGGATGAAACATCCTCATAACTAGTGGACTCACCAAGATAAGCAAGAAGGGCATGCAAGAACTGAAGAGGCACGGCCTGCAAGATGTAAATTCCAGCATAAGAAACAAATATCAGGGAGAAAAGAAAAGGCCTAAGATAGAAGACGATCACAAAAATCCTAAAAAATGCTTATACATGGATCATAGCATGGAAGGTGGCTAAGAAAGTTACTTAGATCAAGGCAATAGTTAAAGAAACCTGTATCCAGCCTTTAATGGACTCCAAAACCGAACTCCTGTAATCATCACCAGCAAGATCATGTACTTTGGCCTGCCATGCAATCAACAAATTAGAAGTGATCCACAATCAAATACAACACGGGACAGGACAAATTTTAGTACAGTACAAAAGATGCTAGTCATGAAATCAATGAAGAAAGAACAGGAGCAAACTTTCGACCTTAAGAAGCAAAAATATGGCAGAGGCATAGGCATCTTCAGTCATGGATGTAAAACCAAGACTCCTAAGATCGCGAACAACTTTCCCGATATTTTTCACCAACTTGTTATTCTCAGAGAACCTTCCTTGTATGGAAGATTCATCAATTTCCATTTTACCCACGTCATCCTTATCTTGAATTTCACTATCATCATCAAACTCTCCCGCCATGATAGTGCTTAATTCCTCCAACTTTTCCTTAAAGTACCAATGAAGCATCTCTAAACATCGAAATATGAAGCAATACAAAAATGTAATCAAACTAACTATCAAAAAATTGTGTGAAAAACAAGAAACATCCATATTGGGCGACAAAAAAAGATAAAAAAATACCGGGAAAATGACGAGGAAGAGAAGCCATAAGAACCGAAGACACTAGTAACTGATATTTAGAAAAGAGGTGTACTCTCTCTGCATCTGAATTATGGCTTCCATCAGATAAATGATCATTGTATGACTGTAAAGCATGAACAAGCATTAGCAAGCACTTCTCTTGATATCGCTTTTCCATTGATATCTCTTCCAAAGCCTTACATAGTACTTCCTCAACTTCATCTTCCCCAATCTGGCTTCAAAAAAAAAAAAAAAAAAAAATCTAGCATCAACATCAGTAAATCTGGGAGAAGAAAAAAAAAAAGGAGAGACTTTGAAGCTCATTACATTGGAGTTTTTCATTTGGCGTTCGGAACTGTTGCGATAAGGATCGAAATGCCTCCAAAATTTGGAAGCGCCATTTTTCTGAAAAGTTTCCTGCGACGAAAACAAGGCTTTCAACAAAAACCCTTGAAATTCAACTTTCTTCCATGGATTGGTGCAAAGATCATCGAGAGAGCAACGGAGAAATTGCTTTTACCTCGAGAGCGCGAAGGAAGTGATCTCGGACCAGAGAGTCGAGGCCGTGCTTGCAGAGGCCGTGGACGTGCGCGACGAACTCCGAGCCGACGGAGAGGTCGCCGGCGCCGTTGAGAAGCACCGCCGTGGAGGCGCAGAAGCCGTCGTAACTACCGGAGATTTCTTGGATTGAGTCGTCAGTGAGAGTGTCCAAAATCCCAAAATCGAAAGCCGAGGAGGTCGAACTCGAGACCTCCATTGTTGGTCGGAGGAAAAGCTTTCGTCCTTCTTCGGATTCGCCGCTAAGCCGACGTTGAAGGGGAAAGTTTTCGCAGCAGAAATGACCACAGTGGGTCGTTTAGTCCGCTTGAGTGTAAAACTAATATGCGACGTCAAAAGTATCGTCGTTTAGGAGCTCACGCGGGAGTGAACGTGTGTGCATATATATATATATATATATATATATATATAGACACACACACATACAAGTACTACTAAATAACTAAATAAGGGTGCTAAAAAATCCAATAGACCACTCGAACTAAACTAAATCGAACCAATTTTATGGTTTTTATTTTAATTTTAGATGGTTTAGGTGGGTTTTACAAAAATAAATTCAGATGATTTGGTTAATGGTTTGGCACTCTTCAACGGCACAAACCGCCCATTAATTCGTCATATATATAATTTTTTATAAAATATTTTTTAAGAGAATTTTTATTATTTTTCATATAGATTATTTTTAACTGGTAATGCAAAAAGTTTTATACGTATAAAATTCACCTATCCACATTCTATAATTTCACTTTTCCCTCTTTTTTTAATTGAAATTTCACTTTTCCTTCACTTTTCTCTAAATGTTGCTCATGACGCATAAAAAGCAAAAAAATAAATAAATAAACAAATAAAGGAAAAAATATATACGACTAACTCATAGCCAAAATGAAAAACAAAAAAAAATCAGAGCAAAAAAACGACCACCACTTCCTAGCAAAAGAAAGGGTAGAACAACTTCTCCAGTATAGAACCATTTTGAAGAGAGAAAAAATTAAGAGTGAGCTGAACTAAACTTGTGTATTTTAACAGATTTATTTTGATTTTTACTGACTTTTAATAGTCGGGACAAATGTCGTACAAATACATTTTCATACGCAGTATAAAATTAGTAGAATTTTAAAGAGATAATGAATTGAACCATACAATGTTAAGAGTTGGAACTCCATGTGGATATATGTATCATAAGGATAGAAATTGATAAATTGATATTGTAAAAAAAAAAAAAGAAAGAGAGATATTATTTAAGTTGATATATAGAATTTAAGATTTAATGTTCGACGATCTATATAATCGATGATAATTGAGGTTAAATTAAGTAATCTATTTATAGTATTTCATTTAAGTTTATAATTAAAGGCAGCTCTACAATTATACAACTCCGTACAGTTACGTCTTATGTAGCAATTGCTGAAAGATGTTGAGCTTATTGTTTAACTCAATCAATTTTCTAAAAATGGGCCTCAAATCCATGTTTGTTGTTTAATTTGGTCCAAAATATTAAGGCCTGAAACAACCGACTCATTTCAACCCAAAACAATTGGACTTAGTTCAAAGTCTGGCCAGGCTTAGTTTATAAAAAAAATGTTTGTAAAAAATTTTGTTTCTCCAACAATTGAACTCCTAACTTCAAGAAAGTTCCAAGTATGCTTTACTAGTGTGTTAACATGTGGTTTTGTTATTTCTATTATATCTATATACTATTCAGATGGATTCAATTTAGGCCAAAAAGATAAAAAATGGGCCTCCATTTTGGGCCAATTTTTTTTCAAGAATAATTGGGCCAGTCTGGCCTAACTTAGCCTAACCATTTCAAATAAAACAAGTTGGGTCTGGCCCAATTCGATTCAATTAGACCATGTAAAAAAATCAATATATATATATATATATACACACTCAGCCTCTCACACATGTCCTCAACACGTGTCTAACATAGTGACCATTTCGTGTTTGTATATCCTAGCTCTGTGCATCAGAGCTTATTTCTTTGAGCTCATACTTGCTCCAAAATTTTTATTCTTTCTCTAGTTTCTCAAATCTTCTCCCTTTTCTTTAGATCTTCTTCTTTCTTTCTCAAAAAATTTCTAGAATCCTTCAATTTTCTACCTAGACTTCTATGTTATCTTTATTCTTCTTCTTCTTCTTCTTCTTCTTTTATTATGGACCTAAAATACCAACACCTGAAAAAATGCTTTCCATCACTTTCTTAGAAAGTCATTATCAAGAAATATAAATCTAGGATCACTCAATTATGGATTCTTATGTGTTTTGGCATCCCTAATAAGGCGAGGATGTTGATAGAAGAAAAGATACTATTAAGTGACTTCAATCAAGATGTCAGATTACCAGGTATGAGTACTAGTCATAGTGTGATAAAAGAATGACTTGTGCTATTGTAGTCATATGTAACTAATATAGACAACAAAATTATAATGGTAAATATACATCGCTTGGATTTACGTCAGTAAATAGAGAAGATAAAATCAAGTCTTGCAAGGATAGACTTTCTAAAGAGAACTTGGATAACCTCCATGCTTCTTTTCAGAACCATCTAAGTAGATATGTCCAATGTGCAATTTCTAAACTTTGGCCCAAATTCCATACAGCCTTAGGAACATGACATTTAAAGACCCTGTTTGCCCGATTATAAAATTTTTTGATAGGGACTAAATCCTCAATCCATAAAGGTCATTTGAGAATTGGTTTGTTTTGAAATCGTTACAGTATGTGTTTAATAATTTGTGTCCACTTCCTGTAAAAAAATGTGTTTTTGTGTTTTCAATATTTGTTTGTTTTTAAATTATCACAGAAAATATTAAATAATTAGTGTGTTTTATTTTATTGTTTTTTTATTATTATCTTGTTAGATATATGACGTGTTGTACTGTAACATGTTTGCAATTTTATAATCTTATTTCAACATAAAAAGATTTTTGTCTCGTTTTTTCAAAAGTTCCACAGTATTTTGTCATGTACGTTAGTTTTTTGGATTCAGTGCACGTTTGTCAAAAAGTCTACAGTCGTGTCTGTGTCTCGTTTTTCAAAAGTCGGTTTGATTGTGTGTTTACTTTTTCAAAGTTGTTCAGATTTGGTCCAACTTTGCTAACATGTCCATATCTTATTTTCTGACTTTTCATATGTATAATATCATATTTTATCTTATTTTCTTATCTACATATATTTTGTTTAGATTGTAAAGTAACCTGATATTATCTACCTATTATAACTCCTTAATCTTTTTACATTTCCATCTACGTTAAGATCTCATTTGGGACTCAGTGTTTAGGCAGAGCAAAATTAAAACAAAAAAAAAAATCAAATATTTAAAAAAGAAAAGTCAGTCTGTCTTAGAAACTAAACAGTCTTCTTATCATTTATCTAATAAAATCAAGACCATCTGTGTCTTCTATGATTCGAGTCTTGGTAAAGATAGAGTCTATTTAGAAGCCACAAAACACTTAGGACATGTCTTAACACATAGAGACTAACCTAATTTATGGGGAGGTAGCTTAAAGTTAATGGGGAATGTAACAATAGCAGCTTATTCTAGGGGTAGCCAAATCTTAGGGATCATTCCTAATCTCCTAGCTAAGGAGAACCTTTGAAGGAAAACCATAGGTAAAAAAAGGAGAGTTTTAGACATTCCTAAGTGTCTTAAA
This sequence comes from Artocarpus hirsutus, assembly GCA_946598075.1. Classification (NCBI taxonomy): domain Eukaryota; kingdom Viridiplantae; phylum Streptophyta; class Magnoliopsida; order Rosales; family Moraceae; genus Artocarpus; species Artocarpus hirsutus. Next base: position 27,396 of record CAMOHE010030770.1, read on the forward strand.
AATATGATCCATAACTCTAACACTTTTATTGCATTACTTGATGGTTTAGGCACTCTTGAAGAGTTATTCATAGTTGCTGGTAGGAGTTTGTTAGATATTCACTCTAACCTTATAGGTCTTTTGAATGTAAATGATTTTTATAACGGTCTTTTAAAGTTTTTAGATTACACTATGGAACAAAACTTCATTGTAGAATTAGGGAGACATATCTTTATTACTGCTTCAAGAGCTGAAGAATTCCTTGACAAAATGCAAGTCATCTATTCAGAGTCCGATGCCGCAACGTCCAATGTCCAAACTTAATTGGAAGAAATAAAGCAGGAAGCAACCATTGAATTTGAACCTCTACATGTAATCTTTTGGTTTTATCCGTAGCATGTTCGTTTGTATTTTTTGTGTCCTAAAAAACCACTCTCCTTCATATCCTGTATTTTTTTATGATATGTTGTTGTTTAAACTTTTAGATTTTAGACCCAAACTAAAAAAATCAAAATTAGATATATATATATATGTATATTTTAAATTCTCTTATAAAATTTTGGGTGGCCTAGCCTGGCCCTAGGCTCATGCTGGCTTCAGGCTTAGTTAGACCTCCCTTTTTATTAACTAGGCTATGCTAGGCCCGCTTAATTTTTCTTTTTTACCCATATGGACTGGGCCAGGTCGTCCGAATTGACACCTTTGCTGTGGAGTGACCATTTTCCAATCTTCATTTTTCACTTTTTTTTGTGTTTTATTGAAGTTAGGAGCCTAAACTTGATACCTCTAAATTAGGTTAGGTTGGCTATTTTTGAGTAATGAGGTAAAAATGAGGGGTGTTCGAATAAATTATATTTTGAGCGGTTTGATTTTTTTTATAAAACCAAATCACTCATAAACAATTTGGATGGTTTGAACTTAAGACTAAAAAAGTTTTCAATATTTAATAATAATTATAAAATGTCTAAAAGTTTGCTATTTAAAGTTTGTAATACAAATCAAGAACCAAATTAAAAAATCACAATAACACAAATCAAAATTCATATGCAACCAAACTAAAGAATTAAAAGTACAAGTAAATAATATAAAACAATACAATTAAATATTAAATGTAAATTAAGGCTTTCTAATACTTGGTTCTTTAATTTAATTTTTTAGATGTTGATGAGTGATATCTAATGTCATTTTAATATGATTAAGGGAAAATGTAATTATAGATTGTGAAAGGTTTATCCTATACGTGTAGAACTTCTTTTAATAACCAATGAAAAATAATCTATATTAAACATAATAAAAATTATCTTATATAAAAAATATTTTAAAAATAAAAAAATCATATATAAAGGGATTTAGGTGAATGGTTTGAGAAGCCCAAACCACCTAAAATTATTTGTATAAAGATCACCCAAACAGTCTAAATTAAAATAATAAAAACCCACCTGTTTAGTTTGGATTGATCATAGATGGTTTGATAGCACCCCTAGTGAAAAGGGAAGGAGTAATGGCATAATAAAAGTCTCATTATGGTCAAACTAGTGTGAAAAGAAGATATGGAGAGGATAGCCAAAGAACGACAACTAGGTCTCTAGCGACAATGATGGAAAAAAAGGTGGCAGTGAGGAAGAAAAAGAAGAGTATTCCATTAAAATGGAGATGCTGAGTCTTCCATTAAAATGGAGATGTTGGTTCAGTTGGGGGGTGGTGTTTAGGGGGGAGAAGGGGGCGGCGCAAAAAGAAGGGAAACTAATGTGAGCCTTGTGAATACAATTTCAAGTGACGTAGGATTGGGCTCTTTAGATAAATGTTTCACGTCTTTGGTCTTTAAGGCGACAAAACTTGACTTTACTATAAAAATAAGGCTCATGTCATGTTTTTTTTTTTTTTTTTTTGCTAATTACGCAATAAGAGTTACAAATAGTTTGATTGTTTTTAGACAACATAATCCGTAACAGAATAAAAAGTGACTTAAAGACACGACGTCATATTACCATAATTAGATAATAAATTTTCGGTAGGAAAAACAAGTATTTAGATTACTCAATATAGCCTTAAAAAATTATTGGTAACCATTGTCAGGCTGAACGATAATAGCCAACATCGCCTTTGATCGCTTTGAAGGGTTGTTAGCCTTGTATTTTCGTCCACAAGCACACGGCAAAGATGTGAAGATGACGGTACGGGCGGTGTTTCAATTGCCAAGCACGTGTCAATTTAAGAAAGATAACTTTTGTGGCGATACTGTGTTTCAATCTTATTACTTTTATAAGAAAGTTTGAAACATACAATTTTAAAAGGGTATAAAAATATAATGACATACATATTTTGTATTAGGTTGGACAAACAAATGTTATTTTTAGGATATTTTAGTTTTTTTAGCTAAAAAAAATGATATAAATCAAATGAAAAAAAAGTAAGAGGTAGAACGTTAGCAGTTTATTCCAATCATTTCTCCCGACCTACGATAACAAAAGCCAAACTGTGCCCTCCCGAAAGTTCAAGTACACATTTATGATTGGGCTTCATAAACTTGGGTCCGGCCCATACATTTGGGCCGAAATGGCAGTTGAGGGGGAGTGGGGCCCATATTGGATGCCTTTTTTGCCCCTAATTAATAGTGGCAAATTGTTTAATTAATCAACTTTTCAAGCATGATGTTTGAGCAGTACCTTATTGTAACCAACTCTCCCCACTTTATAAATATTCATGCACTGTAAGAGAAAATCATAGGATTCATGGAGAATTGAATTTCCTTACCTAATTTCTTCACTGAATTTAATTTTTCTTAATACAACGTAATAAATGCTATCTAACTTGATGAATAGAAACTACCCTAAATATGCAAAGATCCTAAACATGCAAAGATCCAATATATATTAAACTTTAACTTAAATAAACCATCATAAGATTTGTTGTTGACACATTACGTGCACTATACTTTGAAATTATTCAACCTACCAATTCCAATATGTCACAATAATTAGAACCTTTGCTTTGGGTGATCAAGCAATGAAGGACTTTGGCTCTTAGGCTTTTTTTTTTTTTTTTTGGGGCCAAGAAGAGGAAAACAACTCGTTTCGGCTAATTACAGGCAGGCCATCTTGGCTGTGTTACTTTTTTCGGTTTTTTTCTTGCTTTGAAAAAGAAGGATTAGGTGGTGCATTTCACGCCTTCTCTCCTTGAGCACCTTGGCAATCTCGGAGACCACTTTCATCTAAAACATAAGTTAGACACTTTCTCCTTAAAAAAAAAAAAGAAGCAGAAACACTTGGAAAAAATATCACATTGGTTTCTTTGTTTTACCTAACGAGTCCATGCTATTTTGAAGAAAAGAAATTTTCTCCCTGTTTTTCGTAAATGTTTTAAAGCATAAATTCATATCTCATACGTATATATTTGCGTGTGTGTATATGTATATATACATTTTTTTTTCCTACGGCAAATTTGCAATGATCTGATTGGAAAGCCCTTAATATATGCTATGCTCTGATTCTGGATGCATGCATATAAAATTGTTTGACCGACTACCATGGACAAGTTCCAGCTATTCAATAGTACAATTAGCTGCTTCAGAATTCTGACGAGGTCAGACTGTACATTCAAAACAATGGGATTTTTTTTTTTTTTTGGCTCCTCGGTGTATAAGAATCCAAGTTGTCCGTAGTTAATCTGATTCTCTGAACCCCATATATATATTTTTAAGAGAAATACACACGCACACATGTATTCATATGTATTTGACGTGTGTGTGGATTTTAGGAACTCGTGCATTATATATCATTACACGTGTTTGCAGACATATATATCATATATTGTATAGGAACTCGTACATTATATATATATATATATATGTTTGTTTTATATATTTTTTGGACTTAATTGACTCATATTTTGATTTGAGTATTAAGAATTCTTTAAATACGTATTTATTTCTCTCAAAATTTGAATCTTTTGAGTATCAAAAATTTAAGTTTTTAGAGTTTTTATTTCCTTTAAACTTTTCATACTCGGATATCTTTGTTACATTAAAAACTGAAATTTTCTCTCTTATATTTGAGGAAAAAAATCACTTCTTCATTTGATATCCAATTGAGATGATTTTTTTATCGTGTTCTTAGTGAAGAGAGGAATAAATTAAGATCCATATTGCATATTTTTTAGGATCATTAATATTAAGATTTTATTATATTTATTAATAAATCAAAAACTATTTTCACTATTTTTTTAAACGTAAATTTCAATTTTATTTCAGATTAAAACTTCAATGCACATCTAAATGTCAATTCGGATAATAATTCAAATCACTAACTCAAATTCTGATTCAAATCACACTAATTCAAATTAAATTATTAATTTAAATCCATGCGTTATATATATATATATATGTTTATATATCAACTTCTAGTTCTACATTGCATCTTGCAGAGAACGGTATCTTCAGTACTTCACAAGGCGAATATGCAGTAGCTAGGAAGAAGGGATTTTTGAAAAGTGTATAATGTCACTTGACACCAAAAAATGTACACATAATATTAATAATAACAACAACAACAACAACAACAAAAAAATAACAAATACAAATTGGTAACCATAGTAACTAGCACTTGGTATCGTTTGAAGTACTATTTACTGAATGTTCTGAAATCTCCAACGACCATTCTCATTGGTCTTCTACCCACCAAAAAAAATAATAAAAAAAAAGGTTATAATGGTGTTGCAGCATCGTAATGGTTTATTTTTATTTTCAAAATTTTTAAAAATATTTTTTATATTTTTGTGGTGTTTGAAAACAAAGATAAGAATCACTTGTAATTCCTGCCACTATATCAAACAAAAAATTTATAAAATAAAAATTTTAAAAACCCTACCAATATAACTTTTAAAAAATTTTTACATTTTAAAATAATATTTTTTATCTATTTTAAAAATAATATCAAATCATCTTATTATCTCTCCTATATTCTTAGTCTCTTTCTACCTATATAATTGATAATTGGCTGTCATTGTCAACTTTTTACTTTCAGCTGTCAATTTTTATGAACTATAGCGACCGTGTTGATACACGCAGCGCAATTTATGCGAAGTGACAAGGCAGTGCACAGACAACTCGCTGTGTCAGTAACTATTGCAAAAAAAGTAAGGGGCTATTTTCCACCTTCTTCTATTTTCAATTTATTCAAACATTATTATATGTCGTCTGATAATATTTTTAAAATAAATAAAAATAATTTTATTTTAAAAAATAAAAATTCTTAAAAAATTATACACAAAGTGTTTTTAAAATTTTTATTTTAAAACATATACAAAAATATTTTTAAAAATTCTCAAAACAATAACAATAAGGGAGTTTTTTTATCTCATCAGATATATACATTTAAATTTATGTATTAAATCTAATTTCAAAATATATATTTAATGAGATTAAAAACCAAAAGTATTATTTTTTAATAAACCTAAAATATAAGATATAAAAAGATAAACATCTCAAAATTAATTAGAATTATTCTTTTTGGTTTCTTTCACATTAATAATAATTATTCCTTTTAGTTTTTTTCACGAAGCAAATTCTTACTGCTATGATCTTTTTTAGCGTTAGATTTGGATAAAATAATTTTAACAGTTTAAAGACAAAATGGCTACTAATAATAAGTTATTTTTTAATACCTACGGTCAAACTTTTTTTAATAAATAAATTTTTTTCACTAACAAATACATTATACATGTTGCATACATGTGGTACTCTTCATGTATGCGTCAAAATAAATAATGACAATGATCTCAAGGTTCAGGATGCATTATATTAATATTGAAAGTTTAGGGTGTATTGTACAAAGAATAAATAATTTAGAGTCCAACAATACAATTTACTCAATTTTAGTAATGTGGTTTTTTTATATATATATTAGATTTGAGTAAACAATTTTTAAGACTTGTAGATTGAAAAACAAATACCCACTAATTAGTTATTTTTTCAATACCAACTGTAATTTTTTATTATAAATAATTTTTTTTCCACTTTGATACACACATGATACATGTTACATACTCCTCACATAAGCGTCAAAATAAATAACGACAACATTTAAATTTTTTTAATTAAAATTGTAAGTTGTAAAATTGGGAATTATCTTTTTTTTTTAAGAGAAAATTCATGTTAGTATCATGTGTTATATCGAAATATGAAATTAGTATCCTATTTTTTGAAAAATTTCATGCCGATACCTCGACCTTTTAGAAAATCTTTTTTGAGTACATCGGAGTCTTTTTTTAGGACACAAAAAAAAAATATTACCCTTTTTATAAAATATAATTAGTCGACCAAAAATTTTTAATCAACAAAACTCTTGTGAAAAAAAGTACCCAAAAAATAAATTTCATCTTCTTCCTTTCAGACCTGCAATTATAAAACTTAGCAAACTAGAAATCAATAAAACCCAAACACCCCATTTCCTCCCACCCTCCCGACCTCCTCACTCTCCAAACCTCCTCATGCTAGCTGCTGGACATGCCACCACCTCCTAAAATCGCCCCCACCTACTAAGACCGCCCCCATCCAGAGACTGCCCCAACTTGTAGATCGACCCCGCCTAAAGACCTCGTCCACCCCGAAACCCTCTTTTCCTGATTGCCCTTCAATTTTCTGACGTCCCTTCCTGAAACACCCGTTATTTTAATGGGTATGATTTTTGATAAAATCATATGAATAAATATGTCACTTTAGTATTCTTACTAAGTCTTCGTAGTAAATATTTTAAATCTACCTATCACTTACTTCTACCAACCTTATCCCACTACATTAATGCTCAATTAAATAGCATCCTTATCATTTGGAGACATAGAATTAATTCACCTCAACTACCAGGAGATATCGATATGTTTTCTCAACCACTTTTTTAATGCTTCCTTCATCTTCTTCTACAACTTACCCCATTTGTCCCCTCAATTATGTTGACATTATTTGCTAAAAGTCTCCATGGGAGACATAATAATATTTTCTTTCAATGTTTATTTAATTCTCTCCCGTTCTTCAATTAATTTGATGCCTATTTATTCAACCATCACCACCCTCTTCTCTAGTTTCTCATTCTCTCCTTTTTCACTTCAATTTCCAACTAAAAACACAAGGTACAAAGCTTTCTTTGCAACCACGACAACTATAATTTTCAGCCACATTTGAAGTCGTTTTAGAGTTAATACAAGCTTGATTTTAACCCAAACTTTGATGTTTTTTAAAGGAGGTTTGAGGTAGGTTTTCTTTAATTCAAACTTGTTCGTATGTGTTTTCTCCATGTTTAATGCATGATTTTTGTGTTCCAAGTTCATGCAAATTTCTAATTATGTTAGCATACATATTTGAGCATTTATGAACAAAAACTTGAGTCCTAAGTTGAAACCGACAACCAACCTTTATTTTGGTTTGATGATGATTTTGAACTCATGTGAATATGTTTATTATGATTATATAATGCATGTTGTATATTTTAGAATGGTTTTGAGATGTTGAACAAGAATAATATGCTTTGGGTTAAAGAGAAACTTAACCTTCCATAAACCTTGTATTATCTCTATGGGCAGTAGCTTTTTCTTGAAATTATGGGATTAGATGAAAATAAATTTTATAAATTGGTT
>CAMOHE010030786.1:0-19771 GCA_946598075.1 Artocarpus hirsutus
GGGGGGAGCGCATCCCCTAGGAGTCGAACTCGTATCCTCTTGAATAAGAGGGTCTTAGGGCCTATCCCAGGTACCAATCCATCCAGGATAGGCCCTAAGATCCTCTTATTCAAGAGGATACGAGTTCGACTCCTAGGGGACGCGCTCCCCCCGCGAGAGGCAACTCCGAGCTAGGTCCCTCCCCGAGCAGGGGCCCTCTCGGCTATACGTTCGAGGTACCCGTCAGGCTCCAACCAAGGAACCCAACACCTTAACAATGTTTGCATTTATTATGCAAAAAGTTTTAAAGATTCAAAGCAAGATTTGCAATAAATTTGCAACTGTTATGTTTAAAGTCTATTTGCATCTTGATATGCATAATGTTTTTAAAAATTTAAGTTATGATTTTCAATGTAATTGAAGTATGGTTGCATGTGAAATGCACAATGTTTAAAAGTGTACAAGTTATGATTTGCAAAATGTGTTTACGTTATAAGTCACATTTGTTATGCAATAAGTCACATTTGTTATGCAATAAGTTTCAGAAAATAAGTTATAATTTGCAAAATATGTTTGCGTTTTATGTTGCATTTGTTATGTAATAAGTTGCATTTGTTATGCAATAGATTTTATAGTACAAGCTATGATTTACAAGTGTGTTTGCATATGATGTGGTTGCATTTGATATGCTCACTAAATTTAATAAGAAGGTAACATAAAGATAAAAAGAAAATATCGTACCAGTCTCCTTGTTATGAGATAATGAAAGTAAAGTCAAAGTTTGACCTCCTAGATGTGAGATGCATGACCTCGATGGTCGATGGTCTCAAGTCTTCCGTAAGAGAAGTATCATGTTTATAACCTCATGATCGATGATGTTGGTACGGACACTAAAGTAAGATAAGGAAAGATAAGAAACAATGATAGAAAGTTAAAGTAAGATATGGAAAGATAAGGAACAAGGATAGAAAGTTAAAGTAAGGAAAGAATGTTCATAAAATGCTCATAATTGAGCATAATGGGATCATGCATTTTGACTTTGGTGGTATTCCTTGTTATGATATATTTATGAAAAATATTTTGGATAATGTTTATGATAAAAGTTTGTGAAAAATATTTTTATGTTTTCAAGAAAAAGTTTATGAAGAACGTTTATGAAAACGTTTTAGAAATGTTTAATGAAAAATATTTATTAAAAATGTTTTAAGCGAAAGTTTTTATGAGAAAGTTTTTGAAGCATGTTTAAATGTTTGTGAGTTTATGTTTGAACTTACTAAGTGTAAGCTCATAAAAAGTTTTTTCATCCTGTAGGTAGTTTTATGGGTGACCAGTAGGACCCGTTAAAAGAGCTGGGTGCTGCGGAGGCAAATGCGAAGATTTGAGTATGGATACCACCACAGTTGCTTCCACTACACAGAAAAAAAGGTTTTTCACTATTTAATATAGTGTTTTCCAACTTTTAAGAAAATCAAAGTTTTAAGAAACGTTTTTAAAAAAGTTTTAAGATACATTATACTAAATGTGTTATAAAATTATAAAGTGAAGTTTTAAGCTATGATTTAATAAATGTTCCTTGTTAAGTATTAAGGAACAATTTGAAATGGTTTTAAAGGCAAATGTTAAGCGAGGTCTCAACTTGAATGGTGACAAAGGTTACAACAGTTTTTAAGTACATTTTAAAAAATGTTTAAAGAAAAAAAATTAATTCAATATTTTTTTTAATAAGTAAGTAAGATTACTGTTTAAGAATGATGTTTAATGAAAGTAAAGTGACTGTCCAAAAAGGCGGGTCGTCACACCAACAAATTCAAGAAAGGTGCAAAGAGGAATACAACCATGTTAAAGATCAAACATTCAGATATTTGTAGTCCAAACATGGACTCACATGGTCCGAAATACTTCATTTCTTTCATAGATGACTACTTACGATACATGTATCTTTACTTACTTCATACAAAGGATAAAGTATTAGAATCCTTTAAGGTTTTCAAGGCTAAAGTAGAGAAACAATACAGAAAGCAAAGTAAAATTATGAGGATAGATAGAGGTGGAGAATGTTATAGTAGATACAGTGAGAATGGACAGGCGGCTGGTCTATTTGCGAAGTTTGTTCAAGAGCATGGGATAGTTGCCCAATACACCATGCCTTGTTCCCCATATCAGAATGGCGTGGCAGAAAGAAAAAACCAAGCATTAATGGACATGGTGTGAGTATGCAAAGTAACTCCAATCTTCTGAAGTCCTTATGGACTGAAGCTTTCAAAACGGTTGCGTATGTATTGAACCAAGTTCTAACCAAGGCTCTCCCAAAGATGCCATTTGAATTGTGGAAAGGTTGGAAACTGAGTTTGCAACATATACGCATTTAGAGATGCCTATTTGAGGTGAGAGTTTACAACCCACAAGAAAAGAAACTAGACCCGAGGACTATTAGCGAATATTTCATTGGATATGCTGAAAGATCCAAGGGGTACAGATTCTATAGTCCTTTTTACAGCACTAGGATTGTGGAATCATGAAATGTAAAATTTCTTAAGAATTACTTGATTAGTGGGAGCGATCGATCCCAAGACCTTGTTCCCGAAAGGGATCATTTTGAAGATCAGCCATCCTGCTCAAGTGATAGATTGATCATTATTCATAACACCCCTCAAGTTCAAACAGGTATTGTGTGACCAATGATTGAAGTTCCACAAGTTGCTGATAACAATCCAGTAGATCAAGCTGTTTAGGAATTGCTAGAAATGGTTGAACAGCCAGTTGATCAACGTGTTCCTTAGGAAAATGTTGATACAATATTAAGGAGATCTACTAGAATAAGAAAATCAGCAATACCTAGTGATTATGTTGTATATATGCAAGAATCAGACTATAACTTTGGAGCCAAAAATGATCCTAAAATGTTTTCACAAGCCATGAGTTATGTAGAATCAAAACTTTGGTATGATGTCATAAAAGATGAGATGGATTCTATGGCCTCTACTAGAGTCTAGGATCTTGTCAAGTTGCTTGACGGTGTGAAAGCCATTGGATGTAAATAGGTCTTTAACACCAACAAAGACTCACTAGGCAACATTGAAAGATATAAGGCAAGACTCGTTGCTAAAGGATTCACTCAAAGGGAAGGGGTTGATTATAAGGAGACCTTCTCTCCTATGTCTAAGAAAGATTCCTTCCACATTTTTATGGCATTAGTTGCACATTTTTACTTGGAATTGCAACAAATGGATGTGAAAACAGCTATTCTCAATGGAGAACTAGAGGAAGAGGTTTACATGAAACAACAAGAAAGATTTACCTCTAGTAATGGTGAGCACTTGGTGTGCAAGATTAAGAAATCCATATATGGATTGAAACAAGTGTCCCATCAGTGGTATTTGAAATTTTTTGATGTTATCTCTTCATTTGGATTTGTATATACCAGAAGGTCAGTGGGAGTAAAATATGTTTACTTATCCTATATGTAGATGGCATTTTACTTACAACTAATGATAAGGGTTTGCTATATGAGATGAAACAATTTCTCTTAGAAAATTTTAACATGAAGGATATGGGTGATGCATTTTATGTCATTGGCATTAAGATATATAGAGACAGAATTAGAGGTATTTGGGGCCTGTCTCAAGATACCTATATCAACAAGGTTTTAGAGAGATTTCAGATGAAAGATTGTTCACCAAGTATAACTTCTATTGTCAATGATGACAAGTTCAATTTGGACCAATGCCTGAAGAATGACCTCGAGAGGGAACGAATGCAAAACATTCCATATGCTTATATTGTTAGGAGCCTGATGTATGTTCAGGTCTACACAAGACCTGATATTGCATTTGCCATTAGGATGTTAGGAAGAAATCAAAGTAATCCATGTCTAAACCATTAGAAAGTTGTAAAAAAGGTGATGAGGTACCTTCAAGGGATCAAAGACTACATGCTTATATACAGACGAACTAAGAATCTGAAAATGATTGGATATTCTAACTCTGATTATGTTGAATGTCTTGACACTAGAAGGTCGACATCTGGATATGTCTTCCTTTTAGCTAGAGGGGCTGCTTCATGGAGTAGTGCAAAGCAAACTTTGATCACCACTTCTACCATGGAGTCTGAGTTCGTATCTTGTTTTGAGGCTGCCTCACATAGAATATGGATGAAGAATTTCATTTCTAGACTTAGAATCGTGGATTCAATTTCTAGGCCATTGAGAATATATTGTGACAACTCAGCTACAGTTTTCTTGGCTAAAAACAACAAAAGTGGAAGTCAAAGCAAGCATATCAACATCAATTATTTAGCCATAAGAGAACGTGTTAAAGAGAAAATAGTGGTCATTGAATACGTTAACACTGAATTGATGATTATAGATCCTTTGACAAAAGGCATGCCACCATTGAAATTCAAGGATCATGTACAAAAAATGGGACTTGGTTCCCTTATGCGGTTTTCTTTCGTTGTAAGAACAGATATTAATTTTTAATGAAACTCTATTTTTAATTTTTAATGAAACTTTGTTTGTGATATTTTCTCATATTTGGTTTTCTTTATGTACACATTCATCTATTTTAAGAAACAACATTAATGTTTGGACCTAGAATAAACGTGAGGTTTATTCATTAAGTAAAATAGGCTATTTTAAGAGATATAATACATTGTGATACATGTAAGGTAATACTCATAATTTAGAGAACCCATCACCATGATTCATGTATTCTGTTTCTTATTATATTGAATGATGGAATATATGGGTCAAGTGGGAGAATTTTGGGATTTTCTCTAAAACTATTTTTGAAAATAACCGCTTTTGAATTGTGGCCCATAATTCCTATCAATTTAAGAGCGGTTTTAACAATTTTAAAACCGTTTTGGTAACTGCTTATGGTTTTTTGCATATTTAAAACAAAAACTCTATGATGGACAGAGAAAGAACATAGTTTTTTACAAGATTCGTTTGGGCCCTTTAAACCTATTATCTCACTTTAGAAAATAAATCGATTAGAGATTCCTAAGGTTTAGAAGAGTACTTAAACCCGAAAACCCAAAAAATATCATCACCCTTTTAGGAAACGACAATGGCCAGAGGTATGAAATTTTATTTTTATTCCACATTTGATCTAAATGCTATTTAGGATGTTAAAGCATGTTTAGATTGTATAGCTTCTCTAACATACCATGCTAGAAAAGAGATTGGAAAAAGAGATCAAAGTCTTTCCTTGAAGCCAAAGTGGATTTGTAGAAATAGTTGTGGGAGCTTGTAGATGGTTTTGAGCTATTCATCCATATGATAAACCTATAACATAGATTCATATCATGCACTAGGTAGCTAAGTTGTGTAGTATTCTTGAAAATATAAACAACTAACAAAAACAAGGACTAAATTAAATTTGAATAAAAAATAACACCATATACATATACATCTATATATATATATATATATATATATATATATATAACAAATACAAAAATAAATTACTTTACCTCAACTCTTTCTAGTACTGCTTTTACAAATCAACATCAAAAGGCGAGAGTTGTTTGTACACTTAACTCAAAATTTTTGATCCATGGATGGACAGAGTATAAACATTGCATAAACAAATAACAGATACAAATATTAGAAAGGAGCCCTAAATAGCAAATAATAAAATAATAAAATAATAAAATAAATCAAAAAGTTTTTTCCCCCCTAAATAGAAGAAAAGGAGCACTAACTAAGAAAATAATAAAATCAGATTCTTGAAGAACAAAAATTGAAAGATCTACTTTTAACACTAACCATATAGCTTTTCCATAGATTTGATGAGAAGTAGTGGCTATAATAGAAAACAATGTGTATATATGTGTATCTATATATATATAGTCAAAAACAAACTTACATAATATTCATAGTTGTCTCCGCCTCTCAAAGCTTGACTACCTAGTTGGCTCTGCTCCTTAAAAATAAGCTTGAAACAGTATACCAGGGCCTCCGTATTTGGATTTAGGTTCTCTATTTGTCTAAAGCAGGAAAGGCCATATTAATAGAGAAGTAAAATAGCTGTGTGCTTTTTAGGGACATTAATTGAAAAGTTCAAAAGACAATTAGGTGGAATACATTTTCTATGTTGTTTTGTTGATGAGAGATTAATAGTAACAAAACTAGTTAGCTAGAGGGATTACTTACAAAGCTACTCTTTAATTGTGTATAATAAAGAGTACATAATTTGTTCACCAAAAATAAAGTACATCATAATATTTGGTGTGACTGTGTATGTAAGCTTGGAGACCAAATGAAATTTAAAATCAAGCTTAATTTTGAGGTACTTAACAACCTAAAAAAGTAAAAAAGAAAAATAAATAATTACGATCTAAAGTTGTCAACCATTGAGAACATACTTTTGAGTTTTAACCATTGCTAATATCTCGTCATCTTCGCAAAAGTGTATTATTGTAAAATACACTAGATTTGATATTTTCTTTTCACTTTTCTTTCTCTTATACTAAGCAACATGAAAGAAAATTCCCGTTCTACTATTTTACTTCTCATTCCTTTCTTTTTTTGTTAATTTTAGATGTCTACAACTTCAATGTTTTTGACATATACGATTTTTGTCCCTATGTTAATAAACTATCTTTTTCACAGGAGTATGTGGCAACCACTCACTACCTTACACTACCACTCTACTTGGCCTTCCAACAATGAGAAGAAAGGAGCTTTCACCACTTAGCTAACCACCCCATCAAACCTCTATAAATAGAGGAAGCAAAAACTTTGGAAGGATGCCATTTTTACTTGTTACACTTTTAGGAGTCTCTCTAGAAACTTTGTATTTAATCTACCTTATGATCTATGGATCTAAGACATTGCACATTTAAGAGGGAAATACTATAAAATCTTACTAGATTATTTATTTTCTACATTTAATTCATTTAATAGTTATATGTTACGTGTTTTCTACTATAATCTGACTAATTAGCAGAGATGAAGATAATAATGCTCATCAACGATCCCCAATTAACTTTTTGCCATTATCTATACCAATCAAAAATTTCTCATTGACCTAGATTCCCATGTCTATAACTGCTTTGTTCGCATGCAAGCTTTTACAATTTAGACAATTTGATTTGAACAAAATAAATTAGAAATTGAACTTGAATTGAATTGCAATCTGAAATTTAATTTGGACACACATATAAATTGTAGTTTAAACTATGAATAAAGTTTAAATTTGTATGTGGATAGAGAGTTAAAAACAGTCATTTGAAAAACTTAATTTAAATTTGTATGTGGATAGAGAGTTAAAAACAGTCATTTGAAAACTTAATTTTTTTTTTCAAACAAATCTTACACAATGTAAATGGTAATGAGAGATTTTTATAGGCTATATAGATAAGGATTTGTTCCTCTCTTTGCTCCAAATACAAAAGAAGAAGAATTACCTCAATTAGAGTTAAAACGAAAAAAGTTAAAACATGTTAAAACTCAGAATTTTGTGGAGGTGAAAGAGCAAGAAAGAATAGAAAGCAACCAAATTCGTGTTACTGCATTCAAAATCATGTGTTGTTGTCCCCATTTACATGTTACCACACAAATGATGACCTATTTACCACTCATACAATTTACATGTCACATTACTGTCTCTCCTCCAATTTAAACTGTTGAGATCAGTTTAGATGGTTGATAAACACTGAAGTTTCAAAACTTCAAAAGTACAAGAATGGACTCTAGAAACACCCACAATAATTATTGATATTATATTTTTGAAAGCTTAATTATTGTTAGGATTAATTATAAAAATTTCCCCTGAACTATAACTGTTGTAACACTCCCCCCTTTCGTCCTGCGAATTTCAAAATGTAACATCCGTTTCTCGTAAAATATGAACCATCAATAAAAATGGTCCTTATGTTGAAATTTTGATGGCAAATTGAAAAATAATTTTAAAAGTAGGGATATTTTAGTAATCCTATTTATAAAAATAACAAAAAAATTAAAACTGTAACAAAAATAATCTTTATTGATGATTAAAAACAAAAAAAATCAATTAAAAACATAATACTATTTGGATCCCTCTTTTTTTATATATTGAAATTTTCTTTTGAATTTTAATAATTTTTTTCACACCCAAAAAGTATTTTAAAATTTTAAAAGGTATAGATACTAGTAAAAATTTTAAAAATATGAAGGAAATTTTATTAATACTATCACAGTTTTTTTTTCTCTTCGAGAAATTTGTGTTATACTTTTTTTATGTTGAAAATAATTATGCTATATTCTTTGTCATTTCACTAGTATATATACCTTTTAAATTTCAAATTAATTTATGGGTGTGAATAAAATTAATAAAATGTTAAAGAAAAAGTTGGTATATCAAAAAAAAGAAGAATTCAAATAATAAAAGTTGGTATAATTAATCCTTATTGTTATTATTGTTTTACCGTTAAATCAACAAAATTTTGGAAACTATAATGCGAATAAAAAAAGGACAAAAAGAACGACAAATAATTTGGAAACGACCAATTGAATAAGAACGACAACAAAATTTGGAAGTGAAAAAAAAAAAAGAAAATGGATTAACGACAAATAATTTGAATAAAACAAAATGAAAAACGACCACAGAAATTTGAAAACGACAATGACAACAAAAATAGAGACATCACAAGAGAAAAACGCAAAATAAATAAACAAATAAATCTGAAAACGGCAGCAAAATGTAAAGGACATCAATATAGGTTAACGACAAAAAATTGAAGACAACGACAATGACATTAAGGATGCGATCATACGACAGTGGAGCTGAAATGATGACAAAAAAACCATACCCACAAAAGAACGATGACAAAACCAACGAGGACCAGAATTTAAAGAGGAAAACAACGGCAAAAAGTTTACCCATCACAAGTGAAGCTAGAGACGAAGCAATTGATGACTACGAAAGCGACAAAACAGATTAGACAACAAAAAAAATTAAAATAAAATAAAGCAATAAAAATTCGGTCCATAACGATATCAAAATGTAAATGTCGTATAAAGAGAGACAAGCAAATTAAAAAAAAAAAAAGGCATTCCTATTTAATGCTACGAGGTAGCTTGTTACCAACAAAACGGTAATAGCCTGTTTATAAAATACACTACATATAAATTATAGAGCTATAATTTCATGAATACGAAAGGATTTTTTGAAAAAAAAAAAAAACTAAAAAAGAAAATGGCTTCAAACGCATAAGCGACAAGAGAGTTTATTATGCCTTGCAGGCTTATACATCCTTCGTACTCGGAGTATCCACAACCGGAGTATCAACTTACAAAGAGTTTCATGATTTAAAAAAAGCTAGTCTATTATACAAGGAAAATTGAAAAAGAAAATTATTCCTCATGTAAACAAATAATAATAATAAAGTAATATTATAAATGAATAGCTAATTATTAATCAATAAATTAATTGTAGAAAATTAAAAACCCCGCCAAACGATGCAGCAGAGGTTTGTCCCTCACCATCACCCAGTTTCAGGATCATAACTGATCATCATAGCCATAGTCATCATAGGCATCCTCTTCTAACGGCCATTGGTAGCCTGTGGTTCCCTCCCCATAGTCCTCGCCTTCCATGTCTTCATCATGGTCCTCACCAAATTTATTTTCCTTGTCCATCAAGTCTGACTTGCTCTCTTTACCACCAGCAACATCGTCGTCATCCTCATCATCTTCACCGGATACTTTGGTCTTTTTATTAGGACCCGCCTGCAAGGGGATAAGCAATCCAATGTAAGAGAGTGAATATAAATTATGGTGATTAGAACCATTGGTTAAAACTATAAACACTATAGCATGTAAAAGTTTTATGTAACAACTTTTTTTCTTTTCATTGTAGCATGTAAGAGCTTTACATTGTTTCTAACTAAAAATTGGTTAAAACCAACTTTACCAAACAGGAAGTCTTTACTGGCACTGTTCAACTGCCCTTACTTTCTTACATATCCGATGGAGAATTTCCAAATAACAGAACAGCTACGATGAGCGTCTGAATACCAGCATTTAGTGACAACCCAAAAGATTAAAAGACGAAAAAAAGAGTTTTAACTGGGAATTTTGTCAAATAATCCTCCTCACCAATAATCGTTAGCATTTAGCAGGGATGGTTCTCTAGTGTCAGAACTCTAAAATCAGTCCAGGATAAAAGTAGAATGTTGGATTTTTGTCAAAAGTTTCAAGGTTACCAAAAAGTTTATGCAGCAATTGCCAGCTTCTCCAATGTATAAGAAGCAAAAAAAAAAAAGGGAGTAAAAGAGTTGCATCTTGGTTAATGACCACATAGAATTTAAAAAGGAGTTTCACAAAACATAGATACAAAAAGTCTAGACCATTCACTGAAGCTTAAAAGAGGAAAGATTCACATACGTCGCCAGAAAAGCATCTCTCCAATGCATCATAGTTGATCATAGAACTGAATCGCTGTCCACAATAAAAAGAGTCATGAGTAAAGTGGCAGGCGGGCAGAAAAATGCAGAACTATGTCACTAGAAAAAACGAAAAAGAAAACAAAACAAAACATGAAACGAAAAACCAAAAAGCAAAACCATCAACTTAACGACCGCAAGCGTTTTTATACAGGTCATGATGGAGCTGAAACTTGTAAATATAACAAATAAAAGGAGAGAGACAGGCCTCCAAGAAGCTAAATTAAAAAAACAGAAACTACAGTATATGTTAAAAAAAAAGTACAAGGAACCAAAAAAGGAAAAACATGTGAATCAGGTTCTATCATGGGGTGGGAGCACCACATTCATCTGATACATCTTATTTACCTTCTTGCTTAGCATTTGACGGGCTGCTTCTGCAGCAGTTTGGGCAGGAGGTGCATTAGGATCATGCTTTTGACGCCGCTCCTAGTTCACATAAAATGAGGAGTGAAGTTAGAAGTTGAAATTAGCTTTAAATATTTGGGAAAATGAAACATTGCCAAAGAATAAAGACACAAAATTGATGGCTGTAATGCAAGAAAATGAAATAAGTTTCATGGACTTTCACGTAATAACATGATAATCAATATGCACCTGAATAAGGTAAGGTACGTATAATGGGAGCTTCAGGTACAGCTTATAAAACCACTTTGCTAAATATTTGGCTTTTTTAAGAATGTTTCATAGATATGATTGTAAAGCACAAGACCACTATTCAAATCAAACAGAAAGTGTGGCAAATGATGTAATAATAACGACCTTTTTTGGCTTCGGGGCAGAAGGACCCTCGCCAGCCTCCATCTTAGCAGCCTGTTCCTGAAAAATCATATGGGAATAGTTCATCATATTACCAGCCAATAGTTATATGGAATACATAAATGTTTGCTGGCCTGAGAGAGAGCGAGAGCTCCAACCTCTAAATACTCTCTGTTCATTTCTTCCCAGATAATCTTTTTGTAACGCATCTCCTCCTCGTTGTTAAGGTAGCCATTCACCTACAAGTCCGACAATAACAAGGAAGCAAAAATAGAATACTGAAAAGGCATTCAAGACGACAAGAACCAACCATGATACAACTACAATTGGCACCATGAACCATCTTTTTAAAACGATATTGAAACCACAGGAAAAATACATATATTGTATCTACAAATAAAATTCCAAAACTTCAAAAAAAAAAAAAAATCCAAAGCCATAAATGAAAAGAAGCCGAGGTGCACATTTTGATTTTTGGGTGTAGCGTTACCATCCCATCTCCACAACATAATATAAGACCAAAAATGACAAAATTCTTGAAAAGGGTCAGATAAATCCTAATTTAAAAGGTACAGATAGAAATCACATCATAGTTCATTTGGTGATCTTACACAAAGTAACACATAATTCCTTCCTTCAAAAAATAAATATAACCCATTTCCGTCTATAAGAGGCTATGAGTGCAACCGTGCAAGATCTAATTGCCCAACTAATTTCCCAACGGTACTTTTGTTCACAAAAATTAAAGATTACATACCTCAATATCATCGATATCAGAAAGACCATCAGATTCGTCGGCAGAAATAGTACTTGTATCAAATTTATTAGTATCAGAAGCACCATCAGTTGTCCAATCTAAAGCTGTTGAAAAAAGAAACCATGGTAGCAGATAAAAAAATCATACATACATTATATGACAAAATACTAAACTCAATTTTCATGTGAAATATCCTTTCTTCAAAAGGCTAAACACTTACCTTGAAGATTTGTGGCGTTCAATCTCTCATTCTTGGTCCCATTTTGACTGGTGTCAGTGAAGGATTCAAAATTTTCGTCCTGAATAAAAATAGGATACATACATATCCAAAAGAGAGAGAGAGAGAGAGAGAGAGAGAGAGAGATCAGACAGGCAATAAGGCGCAAAAGGCAGTAGACAAAACTGTTGACAAACAACAATAATGAAAAGCAGAAAAGTGCTGGCAATGAGAAGAAACGGCTAAAAAGAATACTTGCATCAGTTCTAATGAATAATTATAAAATTGGGACATCATCGTGTCAGGCTATGGAGATAATAATTAGCCACTTCCTTAATTGCTAATTTATTCATAAGCTAGAAAAAGGAGAGAGAAAGAAAAAAAGAAAGATGGTTTTGGTAGCAACTGACTATTTCATTTGCAAGCTCAGTTGGTTTTTCCTTATTTGCAAGCACGAAACCAACATCAGATTCATCCGATTTCTTAGCAGATTCGATGGCTGCTCTCATTCTTTCAGCTTGCTGGAAGGCTGGTGGATCTGATCCACCTTCAAGACCCCCAGAAATTTCAATGAACTAAAAGGAGAGGAAAAGAGTATTAGGGCATAAGCACAGGAGAATGAGCTAGTGGAAAACAGTAGAAAAGACTTACATCATCGAAACAACTTTTACAAAGTCCATGCGCAAAAGGAAGTTGCCCGCTATCTTTATGTCTACAAAGCAATTCCTGAGGCTTTTGGGATGCAAAAGATGGCAACTTGCTATTCTTCAGCTCCTTAGCATTATTGTCTAACTCCTCAATCTATTCAAAAGCAACATTTTTGAACAATCAACCAGATATAAATGAAACCACTGTTCAATTTATTCTAGGAAAAGATAACAAATTAGCCATCATCAAGATTCTTCCTGATTATGATTACTACTACGTCTAGCTCAAGCATCTGAATAGTTTTAAAAACATTATAGTTAATGGCACAAGATCATGTCATGATAGTAGCAAGTAACAACTTACAGTTAAACTTCCTGAATCGGTGTTCTCAAACTCGATCAATCTTTTGGTCAACGTTACTTCACAAACATGCACAATTTTTACCTAGGATAACATACAAGAAGATATAATCATCAAGCAGGGGGCCAAAAAAGGGGAAAAGGGCACACTTTTTTTTTAAACGGCAAAAGTGCATTATTAGAGTTGGAAGAAACAAGAGAAAATCCCTTCAAAGCTGTTCAGCAGTCAGCACTGAAAACAAGGGATCTTACCAAGTTCAGAAACTTGTAATAACGTCGTAGCAGAAAAAAATATAATGCATAACTATCATTGAGTATTTGTTTTGAAAAAATTAACATGTTTAAAAAAAAAAGGGAAACACAATACTCAATAACGTACAAAAGGAACTTTCCCCATGAAGAGAAAAAAATTGAAAGATACTTCATATGACAAGTTGGACTGACAATATATGACAATGGATTTTACCAGGTTCAGCAACTTGTAATAACGTCATAGCAGAAAAATATAGTGCATAACTATCATTGAGTATTTGTTTTGAAAAAATTAATACATTTAAAAAACAAAAAAAAGGCATACACAATACTCAATAATCTACAAAAGGAACTTTCCCCATGAAGGAAAAAAATTGAAAGATATTTCATATGACAAGTTGGACTGACAATATATGACAATGGATTTTACCAAGTTCAGCAAATTGTAATATTGTCATAGCAGAAAAATATAGTGCATAACTATCATTGAGTAAATATGTTTAAAAAAAAAGGCAAACACAATACTCAATAATGCACGAAAGGAACTTCTCCATGAAGAAAAAAAAAATTGAAAGATATTCCATATGACAAGTTGGACTTACAATATCTGACTTTGAAAATTTAAACCCATGTGCAAGAGCAGAAATGTACAATGCAGCGCCACATAGCCCACTAGGTTTTCTGCCAGTCTGTAGATAATTTATCATTGTGACAAGAATTGCCATGATAAAGGACCCAGTGCAATATGCAGACCAAAACAATTATTTCAAACACACATATACCTGCATCCAATCTCGCTTCATGCTAGCTATTATGTGCGTTGCAGTTCTAGAAACCTCAACATTTCTTCCATGTAATAACGCTGCAAGCCCAGGAAAGAAAAGAATTTTTCTTTATTACAATATGTAACTCAATCAAAGCCTCAAAGAAAATTAAACCAATGAAGCAATAAGCTACTCTTCAATTAACAACTGCAGGCAATAAAACTGTAAGGCTCATGGTAGCTTACTTTCAGTAAAACGAGGTATAAAAAGGGTAGGATCAACAGGTCTCTTAATCAGGGCATGCTCTGCAAGGCTTAGTAGTTGGCAAAGCTGCAAAAATACAGAACCTAGCACATACCTGTAGATATTAGAAGGAGACTTGGTCAATAATGCAAGCACAAGGCAGACATTTCGGATCTGATTTATTACTGCTAAAGTTAGATGTATATGAAATTAGACATGATTATAACGCGTTATTGCTTACACATTTATGGCCAAAGTCTCTGAGAAGTCTATAAGTAAATAGGGTTTCGGTGGTTCAGCTGTCCTGTAGCAAAAGTTATTGATCCGTTAGTGAAATGTAAAAGAGTCAAAAAAATATAGAGTTTATTTACAAGACACAACAATCAAGAAAAGGGAAAAACAATGAAGTATAAAATTAATTTCTAGAATCTCAAGTAAAGAACAACGACAAAAGTCATTTAAAAAAAATGCAAAGCAACCCCCCGCTCAAAAAGGCACAACAAATGTACAGAAGAGAGGCATACAACAACCTATGATGATGAAGAGAAGTCTAACAACGTGAGGCTTTTATCACCTTTTAATTAGACTTATGAACCAAATAACAATAAAGGAAATTTGAAGATCTAACAAATAGTTATGTTAAGATTAAGACGAGAAATATACCATCAATTGACTATATATTTTTGATGGGAGGAAATATAACATCAACTTTATGAAAAGAACAAAAAATATAAATAAAAGTTTATACTTGGAAACAATGATATTAACATGCACACCAGGCCAAGTTCACGAAATTCCTCTTACATAATAAGTATTTTTTTTCCCTTGGAAACTTTGAAATTTCATCTACTGTAAATGATAAATAGTCTACACAAAAAGAAAAAGGCGGTCTAGAACTGAGAATCAAAAAAACAAGAACAAAACGAACGCAAGGGATGAAGCGTACTCACCGACAAGCAATATACAGACAAGCAGCGGCAACGTGTGGTGTTCTACGACCTCGAGTGAAATTACGATGAACTGCAATCTGCATATTAGTGAGATTGTATTTTGAATATTAAGACTTATATTGGGGGAAAAAACTAAGTTACATTTAACTGAAAAAAAGAAATATAAATTAAGCCAAATACTTACAGTGTAGATTCTAGAGGCTGGCTGAATAATAGACTCGTGTATATTCAACATCAAAGCAATGTGTCTTATTTCATCTTCTCCTGCAAAATAGAGCAAAAACGCCCATATTACAAATGATATAACTACAATTGCATATGATAGAATCTGGTTGATATCATTCCACACCCCCCAAAACCATGGTCGTGATTTTGCCATCTATCCTCAAACCAAAGGAAAAAGATACAAATGTATACTTACAACTAATTCCAGAAAGCAGCAGATTCCAGATAGGATGTATATGATATCATGAATTCATGAATATGCTAAGTTTTCCACAAAAGCCTAACATGATTTTTTTAAAAATAAATTCTAAAAAATGAAGAACTAAATGATTTAGCACACAACCATAAGAAGAACATTGAACAACAATGACATACCCTTGTCCAAAGTCCTTCTAAGTGAGTCCGAATACTCATCGGGAATTTTTACATGATGACCTGCCCTACGACTCTACGAACAACAAAAATATATTAAAGGCAAAAACTATTACAGTAAATTCTCATCCATAAGAACTATTGAAACGACTATAAATTATGGCCGCAAAATAACAAAAAAATGAATTGCATAAATTTTGGAAAAAAAAAACATTTTATTAGTTTTGAATCACTAGAGAAGTACAAGTTCAATCTTTTTTCCAGTCATTAGCAAAAGTCTAATGCTAATCAATTAGATTACAAAAATTGATGACACTAACAAAAGAAAAAGGAAAACAAAAAGGAAAAATGAGAAAAAGATAATCACAAACCTCTCCTCCGGGGCCTTTAACAAAAGTTTCCTCTTCTGTTATGAAATCATCGTAGATAACTTTTCCACATACATCACAGCATCTAAAATAAATTAAAATAAAATAAATTAAATTAAAAGAGACAAAGGAATCAACAAGAAAGCTTATCAAATCTGTAATAAGAAACTTGAATTTTATAATCATTTATGTAATAAAGAGGAAAAGGGTTACTCACATGTAGTGTTGGGAGTCTCGTTGTGTAGGACGTCTCTGTTTACAATGACCACACCACAACATCGACATTTTTAAACGCTCAAACTTCACTTAATCTGTTTGCAAAGACTCACAGAGGAATCAAAGCCATGAGCTAGACCATAACTAAGTAAAGAGCTTCTTCATATACACAGACACAACGAACAAACAGAAACAAAAATAAAATAAATGATCGAATATCACGCAAAAGAGTAACTTTTTGGTTTTGTCTAGGTTTCTGTGAGAGTGATTATGAGGCATACCTCAAAGCGGAAGATTGTTGGAGGGCATGGGCCGGAATCTCCCTCAGTTTGGTTTCCGACTTCCGTCTCCGCCTCTGCCTCTATCGCTCCTCTTTCTCTCCGTTTCTTTCTCCGGCAATTAAACCTCTTTCATTTATGGGTAAATTACACTAATCCTACTGTTTTTACCCAAATTACAGTGCACCCTAAACAAAATATAATCGCACTGACGCTAACTGTAATGAAAATTACCCAAAAAAAAAACTAATCTGTTAGTTGAGTGTTAGATTTGACAGTTGGTTGACTGTTAGTTTTGTTTAAAAGGCTAAAACTGCCTCTCCAGTCATCAGAAAATATATGACATAAAATTGAGTATGAACAATTTGAACACATATGTCAGATTTCATAACTATTGCCCTACAAACTGAAAAGTAATACGTTTCACAAACTGTCTCAACTTAAAAACTTGAAATTCAGTTTCACAAACTGAAAATTATCAACAAAATTTCATTGCCATTACCAAAAAAAGAACTAAAACAAAAAAAAAACCCGTAAAATCATCATTACCAATGGTTTGTTGGCGACGGCGACAGGAGCAGGCGACGGCGACGGCGACGGGAGCAGGCGACGGCGGCTGGAGCTGGCAGGAAAGGCAGGTCGGGAGAGGGAGGGTGGTCGGGGGTGGCCGTGGTCTCGGGCTCGCCGGCGTGCAGAGGGAGGGAGGTCGGAAGGGGGGTGGTCTCCGGGGTTGGAGTTTGGTCTCGGAGGGTGGGGTTGGGTCGTCACGGGCGGCCGGAGTGCAGAGGGAGGGTGGTCAGGAGAGGCAGGCTGCTAGGGAGACGGAGGGAAGACGGGAGGCTTTTGGGTCAGGTTTTTTTTTTTTTTTTTTAAGGGATGGTTTTTTTTAAATGAATGGTTAGGATCTAATTTTTGAGATCAGTGGCTAAGATCAAATTAGAGTATTTTGGTCAATTCATATAAAAATTTTAGAGGACGACATTGGGGTGCCAGGGTAATTTTCTTTTGTTTAAGGGATGTCATTGTAAATTTACTTTTCTTTTTTTTTTTTTCGGGAAAGTGGAACTGCATTAATTAAAAAGAGCTAGTAAGCTTGGATAATACAATAGCCTCAATACAGAGAGCGACTTCCTCTACCCAGAAACAATCACTAGTAAATCTAAAAGCATTACATGCTAAAGTGTGGGCAGGCCTATTTGCATGACGCAAGTACCGCCGCTGACTTTTCCTAACAGGCAATAACATCATAAATAATTGAACCTCCTGCAGCAAATAAATTCTCCTTATTTACCATCCGAACTGTGTTGATAGAGTCACACTCTATCTGCCGTACCATAAGACCCCTCTCTACGGCAAAAGAACGCCCTTCACGGAGAGTTGAGCACTCAGCCGTCAGGGGATCAAAACAAACTGTAACGATACTGCTTGTTTTTCTTGTAAATTAATAATTTATGTTATTTATTAGATTAACTAAATTTTGATAGATTAGATTTAATAATTCATGTTAGTTTATTGGTTGAATTTATTTTATGAATTAATTCAATATAAACATGTTAATTTATTTAAAATATATTTTATTTGTATAAATTACTTGTTTATGACTATTTTAATTAGATAACTTCTCTAGTAGATTATTTTTGTGACACCTCGAGCATTTTTAACAAGCATTTTTAATACATTAAAAATGCAATAACTTAAGGATTAAGTTAAACGAAAATATATATCACAAGAAATTATTATTTAATCCAATTTATATGATAAAGTCCATAAAAATGAAAAACATGATTTTTAAGGGTAAAAATCATGCCATAGTTTTAAATAAAGAAGGAACGATATGAAAATAACCTAGAAAGCTTAATTGTTGTAAAATGTATTGCAACAAATGTTAAGACAAAAATACAATTTGAGAAAAATTATTGTATAATAATATGAAAAATTATACAGTATTAAAATAATACAGTGTAAGAAATTACACTGATAAAGTTATGTATTATAAAAATTACACTGTAAAAGTAATGCAGCATAAAAATTAGATTATTTAAGGTTAAGCAGTACAGAAATTGGACCATTTAAGTTAAAGTAGTTAGGAATAATTCTGTTTAAAGAATATGGATGAATAAAGAATGTTGTAGCAGTATGGAGAACATATTACTAGTATAAGAAAAATATTGTCAGTATAAATTGGGACTGTATAAAGTTAGATAATATTGAAATTTCATTATGTGGTGAATAAGAATAAGTATGGAAGGTTGTGGAGCCTCATGAATTATATGGAAAGGAATACCGATAGTATAAAAAAAATACTATCAATATAAATTTAAACTATATAAATATTGGAGAGTCCCACCAATGGGACACCTTGAGAGTTTTGATTGGGCAACCACATTTACTAATGTGGCCCAACCATAAAAGGCCAAGTTAACCCTAATAATAATTAGGGTGGTTAGTCACCCAAAAAAAAAAAGAAGAAGAAGAAGAAGAAGAAGAAGAAGAAGAAGAAAAAAAGGAAAAAAGGGGAGACACTCCATTGGTGAAGAAAAAGCCACCTCACCCCTTTGTTTCCTTTATATTTAGCTTTAAAAGAGACCAAAAGTTTGTTTCCATATGCAAAAACGTGAAAAGGAAAGAAAGAAAGAAAGAAAGAAAAGAAAAACTCTCATTTTTTCCCCATGGACCCGGCAGCCTTTTGAGCAATTTTTCTATCAAAGTTTGATAAGTACAAACTTTCAATCAAGCTTAAAGTAAGCTCTAGTGTTTTAGTGCAAAGTTTTACAACTTTAGAGGTAAGATTTCAAACTTTGTCTAAGGGTTTTAGTGATTTTTTCTTCAAAGTTATAGAGCAGTTTTTAATAGAATCTTGTCATGGTTTATCACAAAGGAATCTAAGCAAGTTTAGTCACTCAAGTGAAGGATTAAAAGCTTGGAAGAATTCTTGGTAAGAATTCTAAAATCC
>CAMOHE010030791.1:0-13927 GCA_946598075.1 Artocarpus hirsutus
ATGATGATAATGATGATGTTCATGAAATGTTTTAAAGTTGATGATGATGATGTTTATGAAATGTTTTAAATTGTGAGAATTACCATGTACTTACTAAGCATTGGCTTATTTTAAGTTTTTCATCATGTTGCAGATAAGGGTAAGAAAGTGATGGAATAGGCGGAGGACACTATGATGGGCGTGTGAGCTAAGGAAGATGGTTGCAAATGGAAGAACGCCAAGGAAAGAAGTTTTGAAGGAATAAGTTATGATTTTAAATTTTTAGTATGTTTATAACTTTAAGGATATGTTTTATAATTTAAGTATAATTTTATAAATTTTGTGAATGTGTGTTTAATGTATTTTTATTAATTTTCTTCCGCATTTGAAGTTTTAAAACTTGTTTTAAAAAGAATTTTTTTTATGTTCGGCCTGCCCACCATACTGGTCGGACTGCTGAAGTTTTTCCAATCGGCCTACCGGTTGCCAAGCATCGGCCTGCCGATCTTGTGGATTTTGAAAACTCTATTTTTGCAAGGCCTCGGACGGCCTGCCGATGGGTGACCTTCGGCCTGCCAGTTAAGTTCGGCCTACCGAAGTTGAAAGTTCGGCCTGCCGGCCGAGACATGTTCGAAAAAGTTTATCTTTTGTTTTTTTCAAAGGTCATTTAAGTTTAAATAATATTAGCAAACTATTTATACAATGTCTATGGGAAAAGCAAATTGTTTTAATTAAGAAAGATTATAATTTCTTATAAATCGTATTTTTGTATTTGTATAAAAAAAAAATGTAAGTAAAGATCCTGGGAATGCTTTTCCAAATTATGATTTCAAATACATGTTATCAATTACAATAGTTTGCTCCAATTAATGTTTTAAAGAATGAATGTAACGATATCTATGACGTCCGGAAGGGGGGCGTTACATTTACTTACTTAATGCAAGAGGGAGATTGTTAGAAGTGTATGCCTTAAGGAGTAAAAATGTAATATGTTTTTGGAGACATTTTTATCAATAAAGAATTTATTTATTATTTATATACCAAATCTTGTCCTCTTTAAGTTCATATTTGTTGAATGTATGTTAAGCAAACAATAGTCTAAGATCGTTAGTCTAAACCTTTAAGAATTGGTCATATGATAGACATATTATGCAAAAGACACAATTCTTAAGGTGACAATCTAAATCATAAGATCCGCAATTGAGGGAATAAAGTTAGGCACTTTATTCATGCAAAGATTGTTATATTGTCTATATCCCTTTTGGGAGATGGTTTGTCTTGGCCATCAGAGGTAGACTCCATGAATAGAAACATTGGCACATTGTCATAAGTGATGATGTGTTGGATCAGGACATAAAGTAAATTGAGTTAGATTAATAATTCTGTCTCAGCAAATCAATTCATTTTAAACAATCATTTGTATTGTATCTTAATCCTGAGATGAATAGTGGGCCTGTTGTCATGACTTGTGTCTTTTGATGTATCAAAAGGTGACACCCACATTTTAATAGCGGTACACATGTTGGTACGTTGGAGGCATGACTCTTGATAGCGTAGACCTGTTATTCATAGATATGGAATCCATATCTCCTCTTTAGGAGTAGTGATATCCTATTATATATGTAATCCTGTAATTGGAAACTGGAGCACTCAACCATTTAGATACATAGGTGTAACTGAATGTATATCGTCTTTGGATGGTAAGTTTTTCGATGCTGAGATAATGGAACAAAAGATAAAAATAATTAGGAAGGTAAGACAAAATTTGTCCTTAAGTCAATTATGGATAATCCCATGGTGATACGATAAACTATGATATGTTATGGAGACTTAGCTATATAGATTTTGTAATTCTATATAATTTGATAGTGTAGCTCCAAGCTTTTAGTTGAGTAATGTTGGAGTTGATAATTATGAATTGTATATCTAGGATATTGGGTTTCATAATTATCAGGAGCTTAAACTATATAGGTCCATTAAGTCCCCTTTGCTGGCTCATAAAAATCCTGTAACGATACGGTGTGCTTTTCCAATAATTGGTGACTTATGTCAGATTGACTGAAATTTAGTAAAATCAGATAATTCATGTCTATTTATCAGTTGAATTAATTTTGTGATAAAATTAATTCAAGATAAACTTGTGGAATTATCAGGAAGGGATGATTCATGTCTGTTTATCGAAAGGATTAATTTTGAACTAATTCAAGATAAACTTGTTGAATTATCAAGAATATTTATTTTCCTAGAGATTATCTAGATATGACTATTTTAATTAGATAACTTTTATATTGGGTTATTTGAATTAAAACTGAGGCTCTATCCTAAGTATCTAGGGTGGAAAATAAAGATTTGCAGGGATAAAAAATTGTTAGTTCGGTAGGCCGATCTTAAACTTTGGCCTGCCGATGGGACATGTTTGGTAGGTCGATCTACTAGTTTGGCCTATCGACCATGGGATTTTTTATCACGTGTTTTAGACACGAAGTTTATCAGATATCGATTCTGGTTTGATTCTGATTGGAATTTTTGAGGCCTTATCAGATAAGGACTAACTCATGGACCCAACCTCTACATAAAGGGTAGTGAGTCTCTCTATTATTTAGATCAATTGAAGAGATTAAGAGTGAAACTTTGCTGGTGAGATTCTGAAAACTCCTTGAGAGCTCTTGTTCACAAATCACGAACACTAGCTTTAGGTTCTCTCAACTGGTTGGAAGTAGAGTCATTGGGGAAAGGCTAAACGACGTGAGCTCACACTCACTTCGATTGTGGATAGAGAATAGCAAAAAAGACTAGTTGGTTGAGGCTCTTCTAGAACGTTTCTTCTCTTCATGGATTGTGGGAGTTCTTCAGCATTTAAAAGTTAGTAAGATCTAGTTAATTTATGCATATAGTATGTCAAACTTGTGTTTTGAAAAACACTCTAATATAAAAAATTTTTAAAATTATGCTGCATACTATTTTTCCAACAATTACCATGATTAAGTTCATGAATTTATAATTCATTAGAGACTCAATGACACTCAATGATAAATATGTAATTAGAGGTTAATGAATATCCATATTATAATATCAAAATTCTCAGCTATAGACTTCATTACGTCTTCAAAATAAAAAGGATAGTTTTAGCAATCTCGAATTCATACTCAGGATAATCCAAAAGACATAATTGCATAAACATGAATTTGCTAATAACTCAAGATTATGATCACTATATATATGACTATCGGTCAATGTTTTAGAATTTTTTATATCTTAACGGAAATTATTTAGATGTTCATATCACATCAAGTCCCAGACATATATAATCACATTATGTACACTGCATTCATTTAATGACTCGCTATATTAAAAATTTTAATAAAACCTTCTGTTGTCAATGGAAACGATATGCACTAGCAATGCTCAATTAAAGATTTCATAGTTTAATTGAATAAAGTCAATAATAATGATCAATTAACGATTTCATAATTTAATTGAATAATTAATTACATATTATTGACTATTTTAATTGTCATCATTAAATATTATCCTCTTGTATATAATACTTATATACAATATTTAGGGTCATATAGATAATTGTAGAACTTTTGGATATCTATAAAGTATTCAAAATGTATACATAAAAACAAAATAGTAAATTCAATTTATTTATTTATAAACAATGATTATGTTTTTTGGGCATCAATCCTGCCAGATTAATCTTGTTGGCCGTTACACTTTTTTTGCACATGATCCGTCTATATGGCTTGTTTCACATAAACAGTAAAATCTGTAGAACAAACACAAAAGATGTTGCAAATATAATTAGCCAAAGACTTAATCAAGTACGCTTACCTTTTATCACCAATTTCATAGATTAGATTAAACTTTCATGTTTTTCTTATTTTCTATTCGATCATTTTGCAATACGGAGTACGGACAACTTGGCATCGATACACGTTCATAAAAGCAAAAATTAGGCCATACTCTTAACATGTAAACCAAATCCTAAAAAGAAATAGAGAAGGATACCAATAACACAATGTTGAAAATTACACATCTCCAACCTCCCGTTTATACAAGTGGGAAGGTAGCCTTGGAGTGGCAACAGCTTGTAATGGGGTTCTCATGTAAGTGACCATTCCAGGGCTTTCTATCAAGTCAATATCCTGTGGCTTCATTCGTTCAGGTGGGCTCCAACATAAGTGGTGTAATAGGTGGCCCAACATGGAGGTAACCAAATTAATTCCAAGCTGAGTGCCTGGACACACCTGACGACCTGTCCTGAATGGTAATAGCCTATAATCATGACCCTTCATGTCAACGTCCTCCTCTAGGAACCTTTCCGAGCAGAACTCATGTGGATCTTTCCAGACAGCTGGGTCACGAGCTATGACCCAGACGTTAACATGAACAATCGAGCCCTTGGGGATGTCATAGCCACCGATGTTGACATTGGCTGTGGCCTTATGGGGAAGCATCAATGGCTTTGGAGGGTGCAGTTGCAATGCTTCCTTCGCTACACATTGTAGGTAGGGCAGGTTTGAGAAGTCAGTTTCGTTCATAACCCGTTCCATCCCGATAACCCGATCAAGCTCTTCTTGGGCCTTTTGCTACACCCTTGGGTTCCTGATTAGCTCAGCCATGGCCCATTCAACTAATATTGCCGTTGTGTTCATGCCTACAATAATCATGTCCTGCCCAAATCATCAAATAAAACTATTAGCAGCAACTTTTTCCTTCTAATTTTAACTTTACCTAACAATTTCCATCAACAAATACTTCGCAAATCCACTCTTTTTTGCCATGGCCTCGAGTCATTTATCAAATTCTAGCTGAGTTGTGGTCCCAACCAATAATTCCCATTTCCATGTACTATTTCCCAACTTGAAATAAAAACACTTTTGTCCAACTCGTGTTTTATGTTTTCATCAAGTGACCATGGCAGAGTGGGTCCTAGCACTAACATCTACTTCCTATAAGGGCGTGACATAATCCAATATACAAGAAATAATACTAAAGATTTCAACTTTTATCTCAATTGATGTAGCATATAAAATTTATTATTTAATTACAAGTGTGTTTAAAAATTGGTACCTAATAAGTACTAAAAAATTGCAAATACAAATATACAAATGACAACTCAAAGTTTACAAATATAACTTAGTGATAATTATACACTTGACTTCTTCTAAAAGTGTAGATTTTAAACCATTTCATCTCAAACTCAAAAATTGTAACGCCCTGAAATTGATTAAATGTTATTAATGTGTAAGATGGTGGATTAGTATGCCATAATGAATATTTTAAACTTAATTTGATCATTTTATGAAATTTATAAATTAAAGTTATTTTTTATTCTTTTAAGGATTTTTTAATTACTCTTAATTATTTTAATTGTTATTTGGAATTTTGAAACAAAATAATTTGTCAAATATCTAATACATCCTGTTTTATAAAACTATGGGCGGCCCACGGATTTCGCACAGTAAAACCACCCATCGTTTTCTTTATTTAAACTCTCTCTCCCTCCCTCTCTCTTCCATTCACGCCGTCTCTCTCTTTCCCTCTCGTTCACTCGTCTCTGTCACTCTCCTATTGCCTCTCTCTTTCTCTCTCTTCACTTCTCAAAAATTTTGAATCAATAATCAAGTCCAAGCTTTGGGTTAGGGGATTGAAGGCTCAAGAACATGATTTAACAGCCACAACTTCGATTTAAAGCTTCGATTCAAGGTTAGATGCAAAATTTCTAACTTTTCTAAATTTTTTAAATTTCTTAGTATTTTGAAATTTAAGCTTTCTCAAGCTTAGAAAACCTTCAATCTAGGTTAAAGGAACTTAGAATAATTCGAATCTATGCTTTGTTTGATTAAAAATAGATTTAAATCAAGATTTTCTATTTTTCTCCCTTTTTCTTCAATTTTGGGATTTTTCAAAATTCTTGCCCAAATCTTGTTTTAATGTGTTAAAAAGTTATCTACTATGTTTTTCTATCAATAATAATCATTATCCATGCCTTAGAACTATGAAAAACAAGTTAAAATGAAGATTTGGGTTCGGAGAAGCCGAAACCCGTGCTTGAAAATTTTTGAAAATTTTCAATTCAGTAGGCCCGATTCATGAGTTCGGTAGGCCGGATTCATACGACCGACAAGCCAAACCTAGAAAAGTTTGACCGACCGAACCTGGACTTCCAGCAAGCCGAGCTACATAGTTTGGCCAGTCGAAGTAGGGCGATTGGTAGACCAACCGGCATGGTGAGATTTTGTTATTTTTCACCCGTTTTCATCGTTTTTAGACCCCGATTAAGATTTTAATGTCACAGTATGATTTTATAAACTTGAATGGCACACTAGGACACCATAAAATAGTTTAACAACGTATAATATTTTAAGCTAAATACTAATAGACCTAGTTTCCATTCAAGATAATTCGTGGATCCGTAGAGCTAACATATAGCTGACCAGGATTACGATGTGGTACACCGGCACGTGTATTGAGGTAGGACTTCCACCCTCTCCTTGGTAACTTAGTTTTGAAAATGATTGTGGCTTAAAAAGGATTTTCATTAAAATATTTTCAATGATGATTTGAAACTAGTTTTCATTGACTGTTTTTATAAACAATAGATCGAGGTGATTTTCATAATAACTTCATAATGAATGTAAATGATTAGATTTTTTAATAATTATAGAAAGATATATATATATATATGTGTATGAATATATTTAAGGGCATGATGCCATATCAGAGATCGGGTCGTGCGGAGTACGACCTTGGGGGTAGGTCCTAAAACCCAACTGAGCCACTACGGTGGTGTTACTTATATGGTTTGCCCAGGAAAAAGAAAATGATGTTCTTTCTGGTCGACCAAAGTATGGTTTTTGGTAAGAATGATTTTATTGAATTTTATTTATTCTTTATCTCAAGTCTATTTTATTTAAATAATTTCTTGATTAATGAACTTTCTTTTTTTAGAATTTAATGTCTTTAAAATATAGTTCTACTGAGCTTTCTACTCACCTTTCATTTATTTTCAAATCTTTCCCCCTCTAGGTGGATTTCAGATTAGGATCGGAGCAGAGTCCGTTGATCGGACTTGTGACCAGTAGAAGATTTGGGTAGGTTGTAGTATAAATACTTCAAGGCATATATAACTTTAACTTTCTTTTTTACTTTGAACTGTGGTCGTAATTTAATTTTGTTAGTACTATATGTGTGCACAAGATGTAGGTTAGTGAGACCCATTCTCGTTTCTCCTTATTTCTTAATTTTTAATTCCTTTTTTTTTGTTATTCCTATTTGCTTAGTAATTATAATTGCTCGCTCTTAAAAAAGTATTTTTAAAATTGTCACTTTCTCTTAAATAATTAATTAATTCTTAAATTTATGATTTAACTAAATTTTTACTTAATTAACTTAATTAAATTATCACGTCACCTCGCTACTCCGGGTATGATAGAATAGTATCAGAGCTCAAGGTTGTGAACCTTGGGAATTGTGCACACATAGGTATGACACTAAAATACAACTAACAGTCAAATTTTGTTTCCAAAAGTGAGAGAATGGCATGTAGACGTCGTTTCACAGCTGATGCCGAGTTCAGAAATGATGAAGGCATGATGAGGGCCATGTTTGTTGCTTTTTGGCAGATGGCAGCAAGGGCAAGACTAGAGAAACCTAAGGCCAGCCATCATCACATGTACTTTTAGGAATTCTGGCGTGTGTCTATTCTGACCTTCGACGAAAAAGGGGACCCTCAAGTGGTAGAATATTGGTTAGACTCGATCGTGAAACATTAGATACTCTTGGCGTGCCAGCGGAATATTGTGTGGAGTTTGCAGCCTATAAGTTTGAAGGTAGTGCCAACACCTAGTGGAAGCAAGCTAAATGTCTGGAAAACAATGGTAACATCAGTCAGGATAGGTTTGATGAGTTGTTCTACAACTGCTACTTTCTGCAAGGATACAAAGACTAGAAGGCGGCTGAATTCTACAGGTTGCAATAGGAGGATATGTTAGCTCGGGAATATGAGGCAAAGTTCAATGAGCTGGCTAGGTTTGCTCCCTCTATAGTGGCACTAGAATGTGAGAAGTGCATTAAGTTTTAAGGACTCAAAGCCCCTATCTGATAGTAGGTGGTTGCCCTACGGCTTAGGAGTTTTGGTGAGCTAGTGTCGTCGGCAATATCTGTAGAAAGTGACTATGCGCAGTATTGTGAGAATTGAGCTAAGACATTAGGAGGACCACCAATAGTCGACCGACTCCAGGGAAGAACAAACAGGGTAGCATGAACAGTGGTAGTGGTAGTTCATCTAGCAGCAGGCGCAGCAACCCCTACAGCTTTCATTGCCATTGTTATCAGTAGCTGGGATACATCAAGATAAATTTCTCTATCAGGAGTGCTCGCCTAAGACTTCAGACTAGAGAAGGAGCCAGTCGTTAGCCTCAGCCTCAGACTCTATCTCAGCCTTAGTAGTTTCCTTAGCTTCAGTTCCATCAGTTCTCTCCCCAGTAACTATCATATTTAGCCCAGGGACATCAACCGTAGAATTTTTAATGCGATGCCCCTCAGTATCGAGTACCGAGTATAGCTAGTGTGCAGTCAGCTTTATCACAGTAGTATCGGCCAACTAACCCAGGATCTAGTAATGTTCATAAAGGAAAGGAGAAAGCTCTAGTGCAGGTTCACACAATGACATCAGGGAGTTCGGATGCCCAAACTAGTAATATGGCTGTCGATGGTATGATTTTGGTTTCTCAGTCCCTAGCACACGTGTTATTTGATACTGGTGCCACTCATTCTCTCATTTCAAGCTCTTTTGTGCATGCCTTGGGATTAGAGATAGAAGAATTTGATGAACCCCTAGTTATAGCCTCACCCTTAGGTTAGGTATATGTAAATTGTATATATAAAGCTTGTAAAATAAAGATTGGGGAAGAGATTTTGAAAAGTGATTTGATTATAATCCCTATGAGTTCGTATGATGTAATCCTAGGGATGGACTGGTTGTCCAGGTATAATGCAGTGGTAGACTATTAGCTTAGGAAAGTAACCCTAGTGTCTGATAAGGGTATGATGATCACTTACCAAGGTAGTGAACATCGGCCAATGAGTGAGTGTCTCGTAAGGACATGTCTTAGAGGGCACAAGATGCAGCTTGTTATGCCTTCCTCATGAACTTGAAAGGAGAGCCTAGAGTCTCGAGAAGAAATGCAGCAATCCTAGTGGTAGATGAATTCGAAGATGTCTTCTCTGATGAGTTACCAGGATTACCACTGCATCAGAAGATTGAGTTTGATATTGAGTTGCTTCTAGGAATAGCATCGATTTCTATAGCACCTTATCGGATGGCACCGACAGAAATGAAGGAATTAAAAAAGCAGCTTTAGGAGCTTGCTGGTAAGGGATATATCCAGAATAGTACATCACTATGGGGACCACCGGTTTTGTTTCCTAAGAAGCATGATGGGACCCTCAGGTTATGTATAGATTATCGGTAGCTAAATCAACTCATCGTGAAGAACAAGTATCCTCTGCCTAGGATCGATGAACTGTTTGATTAGTTGGGAGGTTTGCGATATTTCTCAAAGATAGATTTGCATTCTAGATACCACCAACTCAGGATTAAGGAAGAGGACATTCCCAAGACAGCTTTCAGGACTCGGTACGGCCACTTTAAATTTCTAGTAATGCCATTTGGATTGACAAATGCTCCGGCAGCCTTCATGGACTTAATGAACATGATATTCAAGCCTTATTTGGATCAATTCGTAATTGTGTTCATTGATGACATCTTGGTTTATTCTAAGACTTGGGAGAAGCATGAGCAGCATCTCAGAATTGTGCTTCAGACTCTACAGGAGCACCAGCTATATGCTAAGAAGCAAAAGTGTGATTTTTGGTTGATAGAAGTCAAGTTTCTGGTTCATGTCATCTCTAAGCATGGTATTTTAGTGGATTCGTCTAAGATAGAAGCCATAGTAGAATGGAAACGGCCAAGGAATGTGGCAGAAATTCGTAGTTTCTTGGGACTCGCAGGATATTATAGGAAATTTGTGAAGGATTTCTCGAAGATAGCAACACCGTTAACAAAATTGATTAGGAAGAATGTCAGATTTGAGTGGGATGAAACATCTGAGCTCTTTTTTCAAGAACTGAAGAATCGGTTAACCTCAACTCCAGTGTTGATCATTCCCAACAATGATGAGCCGTACGAAGTTTACACGGATGCGTCAGAACGCGGACTTGAGTGTGTGTTGATGCAACATGGATGCATGGTGGCATATGGATCAAGATAGCTACAACCTCATGACTGGAACTATTCTACTCACGGTTTGGAGCTAGCAGTGGTGATTCATGCACTGAAGATCTAGAGGTGCTATTTGTATGGGGCGACATTTTAGGCTTTCTCCAACCATAAGAGTTTGAAGTACCTGTTCACTCAAAGGGATTTGAACTTAAGGCAGCGAAGATGGATGGCGTACGTGGAGGATTATGACTTCACGCTGCAATATCATCCTGGGAAAGCTAACATGGTCGCTAATGCACTCAGTAGGAAGTCTTTAGAAATTCTCGCTTATTTGGCTCTTAAAGATTGGAAAAGAGATGCAACAATGAGTGAGTACGGGCTACAGTACTATGAGGACTATGAACGAGTTTTAGTGTATCACATGGAGACAGCCCTAGCTCTCATTCTGGTGGTGAAATAGAATTAGTGGCAAGATCAGCATCTGTGGAGAATCTAGACGCAAATTCAGAACAAAGAGCAATTCGAAGAATGAAGGATACATGTGGATGGATCATTGTACTTCAGGGAGTGCCTAGCAGTTCCAGCAATTGCGAAAGTGACGAAGGCCACGATGGATGAAGCCCATAAGTCTCAATTCGCTATTCATTCAGGGAGCACGAAGATGTATCATGATCTAAAGAGGCAATATTGGTGGAGAGGTATGAAGAAAAATGTACGAGAATACATGGCCAAATGTACGACTTGTCTTCAGGTGAAACCGAGCATCAAAAGCCAGCAGGTCAACTTCTACCACTTCCTATTCCAAGGTAGAAATGGGAATACATCATGATGGATTTCCTTACCAGATTGTCGAGGACGGAGCAAAGACATGAGGCGATTTGGGTCGTGGTCAACAGGTTAATGAAATTGGCGCATTTCATGTTGTTCAGGTCAACATGCTCAAGAAAGGTTCTCAAAAAATTGTACTTGTAGAATATAGTAAGATTGCATGGAGTTCCTTTATCCATCACATCAGATAGAGACACCAGGTTCAATGCCAAATACTAGAAAAGCTTTTAGGAGGCTTTGGGTGCGGATTTGAACTTTAGCACAAGATTTCATCCTCAGACCGATGGGCAGTTTGAGCAGGTCATTCAGATTCTCGAAGACATGTTACATGCTTGTGCGTTAGACTTCGGCGGGAACTAAAAGAAATATTTGCATCTGGCAGAGTTTGCATACAATAACAGCTATCAGTCAAGTATTGGTATGGCACCGTTTGAAGCACTATATTGACGACCGTGTCGGCCATCTGTGTGTTGGGCTGAACCGAAAGATAGAATTATTCTTACGCCAAATGAGATTCGCGATAGTAATTTGAAGGTCGTCGTAATCTGAGAACAATTGAAGGTAGCTTAGAGTCGACAGAAGAGTTATACTGATAGGAGACGTCGGCCCTTGGAATTTGAGGTAGAAGACTTTGCTCTATTTAAGTTATCACCTCATAAAGGTATCACGTGATTCAGAGTAAGTGGTAAGCTTGCACCAAGGTATGTTGGACCTTTTGAGATTACTCAACGTGTCAGTATGGTTGCTTATCGCCTAGATCTTCCTCCTGAACTTTCTCATGTCCACATATCGATGCTTTGGAAGTGTCTGCTTGAGCAAAACAAGATAGTTTTGTTTCACGATGTACAAATTAAGGAAAACATGACATATGAGGAAATGCCAATTCAGATTATTGACAGGAAGGTGATCAACTTACGTTGTCGAGATATACAATTAGTAAAGGTCGTGTGGTAGCATCATGGGGTTAATGAAGCCACTTGGGAATTAGAATCAAGTATGTGGGAGTTGTATCCGCACTTGTTTTGTTTTTGAATCACTTTGTAAATTTTGAGGGTGAAAATTATTTAGGAGTAGAGAGTTGTAACGCCTTGAAATTGATTAAATGTTATTAATATGTAAGATGGTAGATTAGTGTGCCATAATGAATATTTTAAACTTAATTTGATAATTTTATAAAATTTCTAAATTAATGTTATTTTTGATTCTTTTAATGATTTTTAATTACTCTTAATTATTTTAATTGTTATTTGGAATTTTGAAACAAAATAAAACCGTGGGCAGCCCATAGATTTCGTACAATAAAACCACCCATCATTTTCTTTATTTAAACTCTCTCTCCCTCCCTCTCTTTTCCATTCACGCTCACTCTCTCTTTCCCTCTCTTTCACTCATCTCTCTCACTCTCCCACTGCCTCTCTCTTTCTCTCTCTTCACTTCTCAAAAATTTTGAATCAAAAATCAAGCCCAAGCTTCGGGTTAATGGATTGAAGGCTCGGGAACGCAATTTAATAACCACAACTTCGATTTAAAGCTTTGATTTGAGGTTAGATTCAAAATTTCTAAACTTTTCTAGATTTTTTCAATTTCTTAGTATTTTGAAATTTAAGCTTTCTTAAGCTTAGAAAACCTTCAATCTAGGCTAGAGGAACTTAAAATAACTAGAATCTAAGCTTTGTTTGATCAAAAACGGATTTAAATCAAGATTTTCTATTTTTTTTCCCTTTTTCTTCAATTTTGGGATTTTTAAAAAATTCTTGCCCAAATCTTGTTTGAATGTGTTAAAAAGTGATCTACTATGTTTTCCTATCAATTATAATCATTATCCATGCCTGAGAACTATGAAAAATAGGTTGAAATGAAGATTTGGGTTTGGAAAAGTTGAAACCCGTGCTTGAAAATTTATGGAATTTTCTAGTTTGGCAGGTCAAACTTAATGTTCGGTAGACCAGATTAATGAGTTCGGCAGGCTAGATTCATACGACCGGCAAGCCTAACTTGAAAAAGTTCAGCCGACCAAACCTAGACTTCCTATAGGCCGAGCTGCATTGTCACGCCCCGGAGTACGGGAGGTGACGTGGTGGTTTAATTAAATTAATTAAGCAAAGATTTAGTTAAAAATAGGGTTTTAGAATGAAATTTATAAATAAAAAAGGTGATAATTTTAAAATCGTTTGAATAGGAAAGTTAAAGAAATAAGTGAATCATCATAATAATTAAACAAATAGAAATAATATTAAAATAATCAGATATGGGGTGGAACGCGTATGAGTCCCACTGGCCCACATATTATGCACACACATATAATACTGACAATATTATGATACAACCACAGTCCAAAATAAAAGTGAAGTTAAAATCTTACATGCCTTGAATGATAAATTAGCCTACCAAATACTTCTACTGATTGTAAGTCTGGTCGGCGGACTCTTCTCCAAACCTATGCTGATATCCACCTAGGGTTAAGATTTTAAAACAGATAAAATGTGAGCGAAAGGCTCAGTAGGACTATATTCAGAAAATTATTCAATTTTAAAAGAAATTGCGTAAATCAAATAAACATATAAAAATGAACTGGAACAATCATCGAATAAATAATTAAATGTAAAATTAAATAAAATATAATCTTCCCAAATAATTCAAATAAATCAATTCAAAGAGTACCATTTTTCCTTTCCTGGGCAAACCATACATGACTCACCACCGTAGTGGCCCAGCTGAGTTTCGGGACCTACCCCCAAGGTTGTTCACTACACAACCCGATCTCTGATATGGCATCATGCCCTCAATATATATAAACATATATTTCTTTGGTTCATTACATCTCTTCTTTACCATATATAAACATTTATATTTATTATGAAATTCACTATGAACATTTCTTAATCA
>CAMOHE010030794.1:0-26208 GCA_946598075.1 Artocarpus hirsutus
TATATATATATATCATGAAGTAAGCGTGAAGTCCACATTTTTTATTAATATATATATATATATATATATATATATATATATATCGTGAACTTCACCTTAGCATAAAGTTCACATTTTAGCTTTTTTTTTGTTTAATATTAATATATATATATTAATTTATTATAAAATCTTATATATAAAAAGATTTGGTTCAAAACCATATATATATATATATATATATATATCTAAATTAAAAAATAAATCATATTTATTTAAGAATAGATTTTAAAATTAATCAATTAATTAATTAATTAATGCTTAGTTAAATGTGACAACTTTTATCACATTACATTATATGTCACAGTGAACATTTTTCTTTGTCACATTAATAATTCAAGTGTGAAATAATTAATTCAAAATTCAATAATTCAAGACTAAATATATATAATTCATTCTATGCATAAATCCAATATAGTGTTACAGAGGTAGTATTGGGGACCTATGGACCTATAACCAAGCTCCAATAAATTTGACAATTAATTAAAATATTTGATTAATGTGTCAAATTTATTAGTTTCAGTGTTATTCCACTAAAAACCTAAAACTGAACTCTTGAGATTATAGTAAAATTACTTAAAGAAAATAAGCGAGTAGTCTATTGATATAATCATTACATATAAGTCAATCTTCCATAAACAGTTCATAATAAGAGCTAAGTTCAATATCCGTTCACCTCTTTTATTACATCTTTATTCTTGAGTTCCAATAATTCTCTAATGAACAATTAATTCATAATCTTATTAC
Organism: Artocarpus hirsutus; assembly: GCA_946598075.1. NCBI lineage: Eukaryota > Viridiplantae > Streptophyta > Magnoliopsida > Rosales > Moraceae > Artocarpus > Artocarpus hirsutus. The sequence goes on from CAMOHE010030794.1 coordinate 784, forward strand.
GAATGAGCGCTCCACTGTTCAAACCTTGAATTATCACTCAAGAGAACTATTTTTCTAACTTCTATAAGGAAGGAATGGATTCCATATCTGTATAATATTATTTCTAGCCATTTATTACATTATGTTTCCAAGATGCTAAGTTATGATCTATGCTTAGACAAATCTTACCTGCAAGTCAAAAAACATAATGTCATAAATAGGAGTCTAATAAATACTCAAGATTAAGTCTTTCAAATATATGATCATCATAGTGATAAATTTGAATACTCTATTTGTAATGGATGATTATTAGAGATTCATAATTTATTTGGTTTAGTCCTATATAATCTCATTATATAAAGTACCTCCAATCTAATGTCTCTACATTAATAGTCCGGGTAATGACTATTTCATTCTAAATAGGATTGGACCATACTAGTAATATTTAATTAAAGATCCCAAACTTTAATTAATTATTATGGACTATTTAGATTATTATCTATAAATTTTATCCCTAAGCATATAATATTTATATGCTAAATTTATAGTCACATAAATAATCATAGAATTTTCTTGATCTTTATAAATGTATTCACAATACATATAAGCAACCGAAATAATTATAAATGTCACTTTATTTATTTATTAACAATATATACAATGTCACAGTTTTTAGAGCACCAAACCCAACAATCTCCCACTTGCCCTAAAGTAGGTGAGACATGTTTCTAAGAGCTAAGCCTTCCAGTTGTCCCTCAAAGCTCTTTGTAGGTAACGTCTTGGTGAAAGGGTCGGCAAGATTGTTTTTCGACGCTACCTTCACAACTTTCACATTGCCTCGATGTACTATTTCTCTGATCAAATGATATTTTCTCTCTATATGCTTTCCTCTTTTGTGGCTTCTAGGTTCTCTTAAATTTGCTACTGCACCACTATTATCACAATACAGTGTGAGTAGTTTATCCATGCCTGGAACTTCTTCCAGATCATTTAAGAACTTACGAAGCTAAACAGCTTCTTTAGCTGCTTCATAAGCAGCTACATATTCAGCTTCCATAGTTGAATCAGCAATACAAGATTGTTTGATGCTTATCCAAACTATGGCTCCACCACCAAAAGTAAATACTGATCCAGATGTAGATTTATGTATATCTTTGTTTGATTGAAAATTAGAATGAGTGTATCCAATGGGAATCAAATTCTCACCAAAATATACCAGCATATAGTTTCTCATTCTCCTGAGATACTTGAGAATATGTTTATCTGCTACCCAATGATCTAATCTTGGGTTAGATTGATACCGACTGACTATAACCACAGCATAGCAAATGTCAGGTCTTGTACACAACATGGCATACATTAGACTTCCCACTACATATGCATAGGGTACCCATCTCATGTATTCTTCCTCTTGAGATGTCTTCTGACATTGCTCTTTTGAAAGATAAACTCTATGATGTGTAGGTAAATTACCTTTCTTGGAGTTTTGCATCAAAAATCTGATAAGCACCTTATCGATATACGATGCCTGAGACAGCGCCAACAATTTGTTCTTACGATCTCTTATGAGTGGATTCCAAGAACATAACTTGCCTCTCCTGAATCTTTCATTTGGAATTGGTTAGTGGGCCATTTCTTTACATTGATAATACACCTACATCATTCCCAATGAGTAGGATATCATCTACATAAAGATCTAAGAAGACCACCTTCTTATCTTTGATGTACTTATATACACAAGGTTCATCAATGTTTTGATCAAAGCCATAAGATTTGATCGCTTTATCAAATCTCAAGCTCCAAGACCTTGAAGCTTGTTTGAGTCCATGGATGGACCTTTGCAACTTGCAAACTTTTTGCTCTTGACCTTTAACTATAAATCCTTTTGGTTGCACCATATAGATGCTTTCCTCAAGATAGCCATTCAAAAAGGTAGTCTTGACATCCATTTTCTATATCTCATAATCAAGAGAAGCAGCAATGGATAAAAGAATTTGAATAGATTTAAGCATAGCTACGGGCGAGAAAGTTTCTTCATAGTCAACTCCCTCCTTTTGGGTATAACCCTTTACCATAAGCCTAGCTTTGAAAGTCTCAACTTTCCCATTCACTCATCTTTTCTTCTTGTGAATCCATTTGCACCCTATGGGTTTTATCCCTTTAGGTAAATCTACAAGTTCCTAGACTGAATTGGAGTACATGGACTCTATTTCAAGGTTCATAGCCTCTAGCCATTTCTTCTTCTTGGAATCTTCCATTGCATGACGATATGTCAATGGATCATCCTCACCATTATCAGAGATGGCAACATGTGCTTCTCCAATTTCCCTGTAGCAAGCAGGTGGTCTCACAACCCTCCCACTATGTCGAGGTGACATGACATTCTGATCGAAAAATATGGTCTCCTCATTTTTTCCTTCGACAACAGTTGTCGGTTGCGGTCTGATCTGATCATAAAGTAACTCTTCAAGTACAACTTTGTTATGAGGTTTATAGTTTGTCATATAATCATTCTCAAGAAAAATAGCATTTGTCAATATAAATACCTTCTTTTCTTGTGGACTATAAAACAAACCTCCCCTCATTCCCTTTGGGTATCCCATAAACAAGCATACTTCAGAACGTGGTTCTAGCTTCCTGGTCTTTCCTTTCAGCACATGTGCTGGACAACCCCATATATAGATATGTCGCATACTAGGTTTGCGACCATTCCATAACTCTAAAGGTGTTTTTGGAATAGACTTAGATGGAACTATGTTTAGAAGATATACTGTATTTTGTAGTGCATATCCCCAAAATGAAGTGGGTGATGATGAGTAGCTAAGCATGGATTTCACCATATCAAGCAACGTCTGATTTCTTCTCTCTACAACATCATTTTGTTGTGGTGTTCCAGGTGTGGTGAGTTGTGATAGAATACCACGTTCTATCATATAGTCCTTGAATTCAGTATCAAGGTATTCCCCTCCTGGATCAGATCGAAGAGTTTTCACTGACTTTCCTAATTGCTTTTCAACTTTTGTTTGGAATTCTTTGAACTTTTCAAAAGTTTTAGATTTCCTTTGCATTAGGTACATGTATCCATACCTCAAATAATCGTCAATAAATGTGATAAAATATTCGTAACCACCACGTGCTTGTACATTCAATGGACCGTAGACGTCTGAATATATTAGCTCAAGTGGTTCCTTGGCCCTTTCGTCTTTTACAGAGAAAGGCCTCTTAGTTATTTTACCTTTAAGACAAGATTCACAAACTAGTAGAGAACTAACTTTTAGTTCTTTTAAAGGACCATCCTTTACTAGTCTATTGATTCTATCAAGGTTAACATGACCTAATCTAAGGTGCCATAAGTATGTATCATTATCAGAAGAAAACTTTTGCTTTTTGGGATTTGATTTTTCAACTTTGAACATTTCAGTATTGAGCAGTGAATTTTCGTTGGGCCTCAAGGTGTAAAGCCCATTTTCTAGATGCACAGAACAAATATCTAAACCATTTCTAGAAATATTAACATAATTTTTATTAAAAGAAACTTTAAACATTTGTTCAAACAACCTGGAAACAGAAATCAAATTTCTACGAAAACTAGGAATGTAATAAACATTGTCCAAAATTAAAAACTTATTTCTAAAATAAAGTTTAACAACTCCCACTACTCTTGTCGAAACAACCTCTCCCATTCCCACTCTCATCGTTTGTTCCCGTCGGCAAGCTCCCTTGAAGAACTAAGCATCTGCAAAGAAGAACAAACATGGTTAGTTGCCCCAAATCAATTATCCAAAGTGAAGTATCATCTTCAACTAAACAAGCTTCAAAAACAAGTAAATCTGATTTGCTGTTGTTCTTCTTTTCTTTGAGCTCCTAAAGATACTTCTTGTAGTTTCTCTTCTAGTGGCCAACTATGCTGCAATGGAAACATTTTCTTTTAGGCTTCTTTTGGTTTAAGCTCTTTTTGTTGTTGTTGCTTTTGTTCTTCTTAGGTTGCCCTCCATTTTTAGACTTACCATTTCCTTCAGTCCTCTTCCTCTTCTTATTCTTTCGAGCAGAAGAGGAGGGTTGAGCTTTTACAACATTTGTCTTAGCTTCTTTAGTCATTTCTTTCAAAATAGACTCGAAGGTTTGTAGCTCATTAAGCAAGTCATTCATGTTATATTTCAGCTTGTTCATGAAATAGTTGCTTTTGAACTGAAGGAACATAGGGGAGAGGGTTCCCAAAATCATCGCTACCTATGTGGCTTCATCTATCATAGCCCCATTCACCTCGGCCTCATGGAGATAGTTAACTATGTTGAGAACATGTTATTTGACCAAAATCCCTTCCTTCATTTTGGCATTCATTACCGCCATAACGGTTTCATGGTGTGCCTTTTTAGAAGGTTTGCTAAACATGTCTTGTAGAGGCTATATTATCTCATAAGCGGTTTCTATGCTTTCGTGCTTCATCCTAAGCACGCCAGACATGCCAGCCAAAAGAAAGTAGCAGGCCTTGTTGTTTGCCTGGATCGAACGATCATATGCTTCTTGTACAATATAAGGAACATTGGCAGCAGGTGATGGAGGACATTCCTCTGTCAGGACAAACTTATAATTTTCGTAAATTAGTACAATGTTCATATTACTCTTCCACTTAACAAAATTATCTCCAGTTAATTTTTCATTTGAGAGAATAGCCATGATTGGATTAAACATTATTGCTGTAATAAATAAATAAAATAACATAAATTAAATGGTTGCATAAACATCATAAATATTTGTTTTGGAATAGTAAACGTGATGCATGATGCATATGAAAAAACACAAAATAATATTTTACTAATTCCATGATTATTCAATTTTAATAAATAAAGTGCCGCCGTAGGGTAGGTCAAATTATTTATGAATTGAATTAAGACATTCTCAATTAATAAATATATTCAAAATATCTCATATTTTCTATATTTATTAATAACCATTTATTTTGGTCAAGATATAATTAATAATTTAATTATATCTTTATGAGTGTAACCCACTATTTTAGATTTTAACAACTTAACTCAAAATTGCCGCCGTAGGGTAGGTCAATTTTGAAATATATTATAAAATCTTATCTCTAGAAAGCTAACCTTGATATTGATTTAAATGGACAATCAAAGCGTTACAAGGCGTCACTTAAATCTCATGGTGTTGTGCTAATAGTGGAGACCGCAGGCTATATTGTCATATTACCTTCTCCTATTCATTATTGTAAAAGATGTGTTTTATCTTATAAAACATCGTATGTTTCATAACTTTAGTAAATAAAAACAATTTTTAATTATTAGGTTATATTATGTGTTAATAGAATCCCATTCTATTTATACTTAAATAAATTACTAGATTTTCTAAAAATCTAAATTTATTATGAATTGTCTAAGTTACCGAATATCAAATAATTTAAAATTAGATAACTTAGAATTGATGTGAATTTTACCAAGTCTTAACTATTAAAACTAAATTTACATTATTTGGTTGATTAATAAATTAAGACTTTATAAAACCAACCTAATTAATTTAATCTCATTAAATTAATTCTAACACATATTAAATCATTTTATAAACACCTTTATAAAAAAAATAATATGCAAGTGTGTGCATGTCATGTTACAATAACTATAAGTGGGCACTTTCCTAGATGACATGTTGTAATGCATGAACATTTTATCACAATGATGACATGAAAATAAAGCAGGAAAATAAATATTAGATTTTTGACCGGGTCTTTTTCGATAATTAAATTACAACCCATAAAATAAAGGAAAAAAAATTACAAAAGGTCTTCTTGTAATTTAGACATAATTCCCTGCTCCAATTTTGTAGTCTTCATCGAATGATTTACTATGCAACAATCTGCTAGGTTACTTTTAAAATTTGATAGGCCCAAATTCTCAATTGGGTCAGGTGACCCAATAGACTTCATCTACTTCCCACGTGCAGCATCTACTATGCTTCTCCATGAATGTGTAGTGGTCAAGTAAAAAAGAATAACTGCCGCCTCCTCTCTCTCTCTTTTTTTTTTTTTTTTTTTTGTTAATTGAAAGAAGCCCAGGTGCATATAACATCCATATGTGATCATTATCTTGTCTATTGTGATATGATATTCACGTATAGCAGGAGAAGGAGAGAAGAAAAGAAATAATAATAATAATAATAAATTACAAAAGAAGCCTATACCGCTTTATGGGTTTACACAGATTTTATCTAATCAAACTGAAAATAAAATTATCAATTCAAAAGGACCATATAATTAATCAACAAAAATCCATTTATTAAACAACCATTCATTACATGAATAAAAATTACAAAGATGCAAAGTGCCCACAAACATGCATAAAAAATGATATTATCAAAATAAAATTATGTTAATTAAAATTATTTATGTTATAACCCTCTCTGATGCCATTTGTTGGAATTAAAATATGAAACGCAGTAGAAGGAACGGATCGTTGACAAACAAAAATTTTTTTAAAAAAACTTTGTTCATCAGGAATAGCTATATAATTTTAATAATAGAAAGCTTTAGGAAGTTTACTAACCTTTTTGAAGACTATTAGGGTATCCTAGCTTTCTTCTTTGACACGACAATCTTCCAATCCAAGCCTCCACATCAATGGAAAGACGAATGGGTGTCAAACTACAAGAATGAATTTTCCTCACACTTTTTTGAATTTGCTATATACTTAATAAATGAGATAGCAGACCTTTTTTTTTTCAGAGAAAAACTCTCAGTTTTTCTCTTTGAGTATTATGCAAAAGTTACGTGATTGAAAAATCTCTTGAGATAACTGTTATCTCTTCTTTTTTATATCTGAGCCATTAGTAATTTTTCAATTAATTTCAAATTTAAAATAACCAACATATCAGATATATAGGAAAAAGATATATTTTACATGATTTTTACCTTTTTTCTTCCTTTTTTTTAACCGAATCACATATGTGATTCTTTTAACTTTTATATATATATATATCCTGAAGTAAGAGAGAAGTCCACTTTCTTTTAATATATATATATATATATATATATCGTGAACTTCACCTTAGCGTGAAGTTCATCTTTTAGTTTTTTTTTTGTTTTGTTTTATATTAATATATATATATATATATTAATATATTATAAAATCTTATATATAAAAAGATTTGGTTCAAAACCATATATATATATATATCTAAATTCAAAAATAAATCATATTTATTTAAGAATAGATTTTAAAATTAATCAATTAATTAATTAACTAATGCTCAGTTAAATGTGACAACTTTTATCACATTATATTATGTATCACAGAGAATATTTTTCTGTGTCACATCAATAATTCAAGTGTGAAATAATTAATTCTGAATTTAATAATTCCAGACTAAATATATAGAATTCATTCTATGCATAAATCTAATATAGTGTTATAGAGGTGGTATTGGGGACCTATGGACCTATAACCCAAGCTCTAATAAATTTGACAATTAATTAAACTCTTTGATTAATGTGTCAAATTTATTAGTTTCAGTGTTATTCTACTAAAAACCTGAAACTAAACTCTTAAGATTATAGTAAAATTACTCAAAGAAACTAAGCGAGTAGTCCATTGATATAATTATTACATATAAGTCAGTCCTCCATAAATAGTTCATAATAAAAGCTAGGTTCAATATCCATTCACCTCTCTTATTACATCTTTATTCTTGAGTTTCAATAATTCTCTAATAAAAAGTTAATTCATAATCTTATTATGAATGAGCGCTCTACTGTTCAAACCTTGAATTATCACTCAAGAGAACTATTTTTCTAACTTCCATAAGGAAGGAATAGATTCCATATCTGTATAATATTATTCCCAGCCATTTATTACATTATGTTTTCAAGATGCTAAGTCATGATTTGTGCTTAGACAAATCTTACCATGCAAGTCAAAAAATATAATGTCATAAATAGGAGTCTAATAAATACTCAAGATTAAGTCTTTCAAAAATCATATTATAATATAGACAAGCAAAGTAATCATGCAAAGTCACAAGCAAAATAATAATAAATAGCCATAATGTTTTGGTCTCATTCTAGAGAAAAGAAAATAAAGATTACAAGAGATAAATTAAAATATATTATTGATTCTTCTTCCTTGAATCTTCAAATTGTACCCTTCTTTATGTATTATCCATCTTCAAATTTTCAATCTCGCATAGATTGAATATTCCACATTTTTGGTCATATCCAAATTTAATGTTTCTCATAACTGTCTCAAAAATAAAATCAAAACTACAGTGAAAAATGCACCTTTTCTAAAAATCTATAGCTCTCTGTTGGCATGTCGATGTATACAATTGGTCTGCCGGTCATGACCCTTCGACCTGCCAAACACCATAGTTCAACCTGCCGGTCATGATAGATGGGCATGCCAAACTTGAAAGTTTGGTTGTCGCTAGAGCCGTAATATTCTACGCAACTGACGGCCTGCCGATGCTAGAGGTTTAGCTTCCTGGTCTACGACCCATGATCTACCGAACCTGAGGGTTCGATCTACCGGCCAAGCTGAATTCACGTTTTTCCAAAAAATACACTATTAATGCTGTTTTTCAATCTTATTTTCAATAATTCAAAAACATAAAATTAGAGACTCAGGAAATACTTATGGAACGCTATCATCCATCTTCTAGATCCGTCGTTTGATCCGTCTTCCCTGAATAATTATTTAATTACAAAATTCTTACAAATTTAAAATCAAATTATAATTCCTAGACAGAGATAATAGTCTACCGTCTAATTATATGAAAAACCTAGATATGCATATAAGAGGATATCACTACTCCTAAAAAGGAGCTATGGATTCCATATCTATGAATAATATGTCTACGCTATAAAGAGTCATGCCTCTAATGTACGAGCATGTGTACCATTATTAAAATGTGGATGTCATCCTTTAGTATACTAAAAGACACAAGTCAAGACAACGGGCCCACTATTCATCTTAGGATTAAGATACAATAGATATGATGGTCTAAAGTGAATAAATTTACTAAGATAGATTTATTAATCCAAGCCAATTCACTTTATGACCCGATCCAACACATCATCACCTATAACAATGTGCCAATGTTTCTATTCATGGAGTCCACCTCAGATAGCCAAGACAAACCATCTCTTAATAGGGATTTAGACAACATAATAATATTTACATGAATAAAGTGCCCAACTTTATTCCCTCAATTGCGGATCTTATGATTTAGACCATCACCTTTAGAATCATGTCTTCCGCATAATATGTGCATCATATGCCTGATTCTAAAGGTTTAGACTGACAGTCTCAAACTTTTGTTTGCTTATCATACATTCAACAAATATGAACGTAAAAAGGACAATAATTTAGTATATGAATAATAAATAAACTCTTTAGTAATAAAAATGTCTCTAAAAACATATTATATTTTTACTCCTTAGGGCATACATGTCTAACACTTTACAATAATTCCACATAGGCATAAGGATTCAAAATATTTAATACAACAAGCAAGCTTCTTAAAAATGCAACTTCTCTATCCTGTACGGCAATATTCATAACTAATTCTACAAAATTCTAAAAAGTACAAAATTGGTTTCCTTTTAAAGCTTACTAATAAAGCTTTCTTTTAAGCTATCAGAAGCTATATTTCAAACTAATTTAGCTTTCCAAAAATAGGTTAAAGACATGTTCAAGTTTGGATTAAATTAGACAGCTTTTAAGCAAACTTTGAAAAATCATATCTTGAGCTAAAAAACTCCAATTTGAGTGATTCAAAAGCCTAAACGAAGCTTAAGAAGTGTACTTTTGATTAGTGTTAGGTTATTTGGCCAAAAAAAGCAAATAGAACTCTAGATTTATTTATTTATAGAATTACTACAAAAGCTCATACATGCAAGCATTCACTCAAACACTTAGTAGAGCATATAACACCAAGATATTTCAAAGTTTCATTTAAACATATTTCAACTCATGCATATTACTCATAAAATTAGATTTTCACGTACATGCAATGAATTATTGAATTCAAATCTAATCTCATGATTAAAGTATTAGAACAAACAAGTTCACAACAATCTCTCACCAAATCCATACAATAAAGAGAACCAAAACATTACTAGGTGAAAGGGATCTTTAGTTTTTTTTAAAGATTAATTTTTGTATTAAAAACATGCATCAAAATCCAAGATTAAAGTTTAGCATTTTTCATGAAATTTAACAAGAAACAACACCATAAAACATATAACCACCAAAACCAAACAAAAAGCGCAAAGAGATACACTAAGGAAAATAAAACATTTTGAGTTTAGAAGAAAAAGAAAACCCTACCTCATAAATTGAGAAATCCCTTGGGGGTTTTGAAATAGAGGTCATCATGAATGTTTTAAGGTGGTGGTGTCGACCACCACCACCAATGGCGGCGGCTCATGGTAGAAACAACGGCAAAGCTCCAGTGAGTCATAGAGGGGGCGTATTTGCATAGACAATATTGGTCTTGTTTTGTTTTCGTTTCCATTCTGAGCATTTGGAAAAAAGAGTCATCCAATTTGGACTTGAAATGAAGAAGTTATGGAGTTTTGAAACTTTGAAAATCTATGGAAGAAAGAAGGAGAGAGAAATGACAGAGAGGGAGCTAGGGAAAGCTATTCGAGTAAAGAAAGAAAAGAGAAAGAGAGAGAGAGAGAGGGTCTACACGTAAGAGGAACAAAGAAAGAAAAGGAATAAAAGAAAATAGAAAACAAAAAGAAAAATGGAAAATTAATTAGGTTGGGCCTTTTATAAAATGTGAAATTTTAAATGAAGCCCAATAAAATAATAAAGTCCATATCTTGCTCAAAAACAGTGACAATGATACAGTTGTACACATGCATGCAATTGAACAATTTAATAGTCAATTTATAAAAAAAATTTTCTAAGCAAAAAATTAATTCAAAAAATATTGCAACTGAAAATAATTACAAATTTTCAATTAATTAATACTAACAACGAAATTAAATTAATTTATTTGGGTGTTACAAGCTGTTTTTGGTCGACGAAGGAAAGGAAAACCTTTTGTAGTATACTACATAAGTAGAACTTTGAATAGCGCTCAAATGAATCACTCAACTACTGAAAAGGAATTACTTACTGTAATCTTTGCTCTTAACAAGTTCATTCATAGCTGATCGGTTCACCCAACACTGTTTTACTTGATCATTCAACCCTTAAATATCTCTTTTCAAAAAAGGATGCTAAGGCCCGACTTATCAAGTGGATCCTTCTTCTGCAAGATTTTGATTTAAACATTAAGGACAAGATAGGAGTTGAGAATGTGGTAGCTGACCATTTATCTCATTTAGAATTCAATGGTTCTGTCGATAGCACACCTATTTATTATGAATTTCCTAATGAACATTTGTTCTATGTTAACAAGTTACCTTGGCGTACGCACATTGTCAATTACTTGGCAACTGGAGAAATTCTGTTTGCTTGGAGTTTGCAAGGCAAAACAAGTTTTTGGCTGAAGTGCATAACTTCTATAGGATGACCCTTACCTTTTCGAATACTGTCGTGATCAAATCATGAGACGTTCATCTCTGATGATGAAGTGTTTAATGTCTTAAAATTCTATAATACTGATGCATGTAGTGGTTATTTTGCTACAAAGAAGGCTACTATAAAGATTCTCCAATGTGGTCTTTATTGGCCCACTTTGTTTAAAGACACTTGTCACTACTATCATTCTTGAGAAAATTGTCAAGAGTTAGGTATTCTGTCTAGTCGCCATATGATGCCTCTAAACCAATTACTGTAATGAAAACATTCGATTGCTAGGGAATAGACTTTATGGGACCTTTTTCACCTTCTTTTGGGTACCTATACATCCTCCTTGTTGTGGAGTATGTTTCGAAATGGGTTAAACCCATAGCATGCCATAAGTTTTTCGAATAGTATACTATCTTTGGATGGTAAGTTTTCACCATTTGGGGACTAGATTTGCCTCAAAGTTCCCATTGGAGCACTCAAGCATTTAGATACATAGGTGTAACCAAATGGTATATTGTCTTTAGATGGTAAGTTTTTCAATGGTGAGATAATGGAATGTAAGATAAAAATAATTAGGAAGGTAAGACAGAACTTGTTCTTAAGCTGATTATGGATAATCCTATGAGGATATGATACATTATGATATGTCATCGAGACTTAGCTACACAGGCTTCGTAATTCTATATAGTTCGAGAGTACAGCCCCAAGCTTTTAGTGGAGTAGTGTTAGAGTTGATAATTATGAAATGTATATATGGGATATTAAGTTTCATAATTATCTGGGGCTTTAACTATATAGGTCCATTTGGTCCCCTTTATTAACTCACAAAAATCTTGTAACGATATAGCGTGTTTTTCTAATAATTGGTAACTTATGTCAAATTTATCAAATTGGCTAAAATTTGATAAAATTAAATAATTTATGTTTGTTTATCAGTTGAACTAATTTTGTGATAAAATTAATTTAATAAAAACTTGTTGAATTATCAAGATCATATAATTCATGCCTGTTATTGGTTAGATTAATTTTGAATTAATTCAAGATAAACTTGTTGAATTATTAGAAATAGTTATTTTCCTAGAGATTATCTAGATATGACTTTTTTAATCAGATAACTTCTCTATTGGGTTATTTGAATTAAAACTGAAGCTCTATCCCAAGAATCTCGGGTGGAAAATAAAGATTCGTAGGGAACTTTTTATCACATGTGCAGCAGGCCGACCTTTAAGTTCGACCCGGCCGACCGGGCAATAAGAGGAACACCTATTTTCACATAGATTTTATCAAATATTGATTTTGATTTGATTTTGATTTAAATTTTTGGGGCCTTACCTGATAAGAGCTGACTCTTGGACCCAATCTCTATAAAAGGGGAGTGAGTCTCATTATTATTCAGATCAGCTAAGAAATCTAGAGTGAGACTATACTAGTGAGACTTTGCAACTTCCCAAAAAGTCGTTGTTCACAAATCATGAACTATAGCTTTGGGTATTTCTTAATTGGTTGGAAAGAGATCCACCTGGAGAAAAACTGAATGACATGAGCCCACACTCACGCCGATCGAGCATAAAGAATAACAAAAAAGGCCAGTTGGTTGAGGTCCATCTAGAACATTACTTTTCTTCATTGATTACAAGAGCTTTTTACCATACACAGGTTAGTAAGATCTGCTTAATTTATGCATATAGCATATCAAACTTGTGTTTTGAAAAATACTCTAATATAAAAATTTTAAAATTTAGTTGCGTACTATTTTTCCAATAATAGGTATCAGAACCATGGTTGTTACGTAAATTTACGAGTTTGTGATCATGCTATATGAATAAATAATGTGATCTTTATCTCTCCTATTCTTAAATTTAATTTTATAGAGAGTCGGCACTTTAGGTTTCTATATATATTTTTATATATTGTCATGGATTATATGATGAATGTTTATTACTTAATTATGGTTGATTAAATTATTATTTAATTATTAATTAATTAATTTATGCCAGTTATGTTTCTTAGAGGTTAGAATGTGTATCTAGGTTTTTCATGTAATTAGATGGTGGACTATCATCTCCGTTTAGAAATTATTAGTTAATTTTAAATTTGTAAGAATTTTGTAATTAAATAATCATACAGAGAAGAGAAATCTAGAAAATAGATCTAGAAGATGGATGATGGCGTTCCCAGGTATTTTTTTGAGTCTCTAATTTTATGTTTTTGAATTATTGAAAATAAAATTGATAAATTACATCAAAAACTGTATTTTTTGGAAAGGGGTAGTCTTTGCTCGGTCGGCATGCCGAACCCTCTAGCTCAATAGGCCGATGGTCCTAGAATCAGCAGGCTAAACTTTAGGTTCGACAGGCTGTTTGCGAGGCATAAATCTGGTGGCTCTAGCGGCAAGCCATGTTTTTCAGTTTGGCAGGCCGAATTGTCATGATCGGTTGGCCGACCTGAAAAGATTGGTAGGCTTATGGGTCATGACCAACAGGCCGATCATACAGATCGGTATGTTGGCAAAGAGCTGTAATTTTTCAAAAAATGTGTATTTTTTGGTGCAGTTTTAATTTTATTTTTGGAACAATTCTAAGAAACATTAAAATTTGGATATGACCGAAAATATGGAGTATTCGATCTGTGCGAGATTGAAGACTTGAAAATGGGCATTAAATGAAGAATGATACAGCTTGAGGATTCAAGGATGAAGAATCGATAACATGTTTTAATTATTCTCTTGTAATCTTTATTTTCTATTCTTTAGGGTGGAATCATAATATTACAGTTATTTATTATTATTTGCTTATAGCTTTGCTTGATTGTTTTGCTTGTCGGTATTATAATATGATTTTCCATGTATATTGATAACATGCCATATAGAATAGGGAGTGCCATTCATATTGAAATTGTTCATGCATGTTTTTAAAATAAAAGGTTGATTTCAAAAGTTTGAGTGGGAGAAGGTTTTCGAAGAGAGGACCTAAGGCCTCCATCGTTGGTCAATAGGTAGCATATGGTGGTTTGGACCCCTAGGAAGGGACTTCATCATATACTGGGTTGGATCTCTAAGAGGATAAGGCATTTTAGCATGATTTACAATTGCACATCCCTAGGTGATGATTATAAATCATGGATAAAATATTGAAACGATAGTTATACACTCATGTTAATTTTATTATTAACCTCCCCTAGGAGCTTTGTTAATAAAATTACTGGCCAAAGAAACATTATTAATATATGCTAGATCATATATTGTGAAACAACTTTTCCCAAATGGTGTTGTTGAAATCAAAGATCCATCCAATGGAAAGATACTCATAGTAAATAGCCAAAGACTGAAAAGCTACATTGAATGGATAATTGAGCCTGAAGAAGTCACTCTTGTGGCCTCGATTTACCAATCCTGAGTACTTTTCTTTCACTTACTTTTGTAAATATTTATTTTTGTTGTTTATTTTCTTATTTTGTTTTCTGCTTAATTTTATGTTCATTAAATTTTCCTTTAAAAAACCCCGTGAAAGTTGAAAATAAATTTGAAGGTTAATTCTTATAGAATGGCTAAGTAAAGGAGGATATAATTGATTGTGATTAGTAAATTCTTTGTATTTATGGTCTCTTGAGATGCATTTTTAAGAATCTATATAAAAAAATATGATTTATGATTTTCGGGACAAAAAACAAAGTCTTGAGAATCTGACTCTCAAAGACCTAGTTTGTAATATATTGTTGTGTGTTTATTTTAATTTATTTAGTTTGGTTTGTTAAGTTTGTTATAGATTGTCTTTGCAACTATGTCGATTCATGTAACATCGTTACTACTCTCACTATTTTTTATACATTGGGGACAATGTTTAATTTAGGTTGGGGAGAGGGTTGTACTTCAATGTTGTATTAAATTGTGCCAACTTTTTTTTTTAATTTTTGCTCAACTTTTTCGGTTTTTGCTCTAGATTTTGTGTTCTATAAAATTTTTTCCTTTTTGTAAGTCATAAAATTAAAAAAATTAAAAAAGTGTTTTGTAAATATTATTTTCTCAATAATTAATGTATTATTATTTTGTTATGATTTCCAAATTTCATATTAATATAATATCATTTTTCTATTCTTTGAATTATTTAATTTTATGGACTCTCAAAACTTTGATTTTATTTAACATCTTTATGTGTTTCTTTTTCAAAGTATTTGTAAGCCATTCTTTTCACACGCACTTAGTGCTTAATTGTGATGGTAAGTCAAAGCTATGAATATTTGAGTTTTGTTATTTTGTGAAGATAAACAATTCAAGGCAGTAACATTTTCAAAATTAATTAAGTAATTAATTAAAAATAAAAAGAAATAAAAGAATGTGTAAATAAATAAAGTGGTAAAGCTATAAATTAATAAACAAAGTTAGATAAGTTTGATTTTGTAGCCTCTTTAACTCAAGTAAGTAAGCTTTAAGGGGTACTTTAACACTAGTACCTTAGGCCAACTGGTCAGAGAGTTAGCACCCAAAGCTCGTTAAATGAGTTCTGGAGAAAGCTTAAGGGAACCAGACATTACACTATTCACAGTTATAAAATTTGTTTAATATTTGTATATATTTCTGTTTTATATTTCTGCTCTTGATTTTTCTAATCAATAAATTTGAAATGTTACTACCTACAGGAGTAATTCAAAGCAAAATATCGTAACAAATTTTATTCTTAGTTTTTGATGAAACTTCATAATCATTCATTATCACTTGGTTCACTAAGTCTAACTTGCATACATTTTGTTAAGTAGCATAAAAAATGTTCAAATAAGATTTTTATTTGTTAGTCTATTTAGTTAGGTGAGTAAAATTATAGTTAAATGTTTGCATTGTGTGAATATTCAGTAAATCATTTCAAAATCATATTACTTTAATTACTAGGGACTAGCAATAAGCTAATTAGGGTGTGATGAGATGGTAAAAACACACATTTTACAAGGCTTAAATCATTTTTTAATGCTTCCATTTCTCTTTAAATCCTCTAATATATAGCATTTTTGTGTTAATAATTATTTTTGTGTTTTATAGTGAAATTGTGTCTAGTAATGTGGTTTTAGTGTGTTTTTATATTTGATAGTATTTTTGGTAATTTTTGGTAATTTTTTAAGTCATTTCTATGTGTTTTATAATTGTTTATTTTGTAAATAATCAAACTGTAAAAATAATTTTGTGTGATTTTCTTTTGAGTCTTAAAGTGTTTGTAAATAAATTTTATGTTTATAAATATGTTTTATTATATTTTTAGTAATTTCTAAAATATTTGAATCTTCAAAATCATATTTTTTGTCAAACTGAAAGAGACTAAAATTTTAAAGTTTGTAATTATTTTTATGTGTTTTATTGTAAAATAAATATTTTTAAAATTATTGTAAATATTTTGTTTGTAAAATAATTAATTTTTGTGTGTTTGTTAGATTTATAATCTGAAGAAAATTTAGAGCAAAACAGCGTAAAAAGGGACAAAAAGGACCTCAAATGTGCAAGAAATTAGAAAAAATTGAAAATTTAAAAAGGACTTGTGCCCCATCTTGGGCCATCCTATCAAACCACTGAATCATCTTCAGCTATTCAATCACCTGTCGCATGTTAGGGGAATCTTCAGAAGTGTCTTGGATCCAGTGTAGATGTGAAACCATTTTTCAACCCTTCAATTAATGTATCGAGACTGAATCCAACAGTCAGGAATCGTCCCAACGGTCCTATCTATCCTGGGCTCTTTTAACCGTCGGATCACGCTTGGTTTTGTGAACCGCATCGCATTGGATTACAAACCCTAATTTGCATAATGAACACATAACAGCACGAAAAAAAAAAAAAAAGAGAAGAAAATATGTTATTTTAAATGCATCTTGATTCAGATGCAACCAAATCACATAAAAATATAAAATAAATAAATAAATAAATAAAAATAAAATATCAAAGAAATAATATTAATAAATATTTAAAAAATAAAAATTTTACTGTATGAGGCAGAGAAATGATTTTGTATGCATAGTACTCTGAAATAGATTTTAGCTCTATATCTGCTTTATAATATTTATATTTTTATGGAACAAATTATATTTTTAAGTCTTTAGTAATTATTGTTAGTATTGTTGTGCAACCCATTTTTACATAAATTCAGTCATGCTTTGTTTATGTAAGTTAATATCAAAAATAATGAAATAATGCTTAATTTTATGGAATGTCTTTTACAGCAGTATGACTTGTTATATTGTCGATTTTAGATATTCTATAAGATGAGGTACTGCCAAAATTAACATAAAAATTTATTCTATTAAAATATAATAATTTTGATTTGTTTTTATCTTTTCTATCTTAAAATTGTGTTAATTATAATTGTAGTGACAATGGTTATAATTTTCATAGTTAGTACACCAAATCATTAGTGAGAGATGATTATTTTGCTACTTTTTATAAGAAAACTCTCTTTGCATTATAATTACTACTTTTTATAAGAAAACTCTCTTTGTATTATAACTTGCTATATTGTCGCTTTAGGTTGACTTATAAAATTAGTAGAGGTACATTAAATTAACTAGAAATGATAGAATAAATCAAATGCTTTTGATAATGTAGCTAGAGTTAAAACTCCATATAAGTTGCGAAACATATAAGGAATTCTTGAAGTTTCATCGTTTTAATTTTATGTTTTAAAATCTTATTTTAAAATTGTTAAAAATATTTTCTCTTTTAAGTTTTGTTTTGAAAAATCCCTCTCTATTTTAAACCGAAAATTTTCAATCTTTCAAAAATTTACCTCTCTGTAGATACAACAACCTTTCTATTCTACAAACATCTGCGTTTAAAGAAACATTTTAGGCAATACAAACAATGCTATTAGGCATTCATTGAGTAAAGTGTTGTATTTTTGTAACAGATGCTGGTTTTTAATATTTGCACCTAGATTGTATTTTTATTAGTTATGGACTTTTAAGAGCTCACGAGGCAGTGACTTTTTATATTATTATTTATGAGCCAATGTATTTTTGGTGGCTTCTGTTGGTTAATTTTGGTTTTCCTTAATTTTTACTTAATCACGGTCGTCGTTTAGGGTTGTGAAAAATTCAGATCCCTCTACTAAAAAAAGATGCATCTGGTGAGAATTTATGTTGATTTTTAAAGATGACTTGTCCTTAACAAAGAAATACGAATGTTTTGCGTTGTATATAAATGGAACTAGAGAGAAGACAATTGTTCACGCTACAATGGTATACCACAGACAAGAAACATCAATTCAAATGCTAGATATTAAAATCCTGCATAGCATGATTATAAGACAAATAGTGAGTTTATTAAAGCCCAGAGGTCCGAAACCCTTGCAAGCCAGTTTTACTAAGGATAAATTCTACTCAATGAGTTTGTAACAAATTGGTATCAGAGACAATCCACGTCTCTTGAGTTCAAGTTGAAACAGTTGTATTATAGGCTGAATTAAGATGCCATAGATGTAGCTCATCAAAGCCTCTTTTTTTTCTTTTTTTTCTTTTTTTTTTTTTTGTGTGCGGGGTGGGGAAATTCGAACTTGCAGCTACAAAACTAGGTTACGGTTAAAGAAAACCGCAACAAATGGAAGTATTGGAAATGTATTTACTACCGTCCATGCGCGGTAGTGACATCAAATATCAAATGTTACAAACCAAGGGATTGAAGCAGGAGTATATTGACAAAAAAAAAAAAAAAAAATTGCTCTCTTAACCCAGATTCCATTTCTGCTAGAATACAAATCATGTGTCCGCCCCAACAAAGAAGGCTAGTATAAATATCCAATTAAAAACCTTCAAAGGAGCTCCTATCGTTTCCAGAAGCAGCAGCAAAACCCATCTCCGCTTCATCTATGCACCATTTATCGCACCATCAGCATGGACTGCGCTTCTATCCTCCAGAATCTTGCCATTGACTTGAGTTCTCTGCCTCTGCACAAACAAAAGCAGGAATCAGCGCTAGCTTGGAGAAGAAAAAGGGCTTGGCATCCTCGGAATATATGAATTAGATCTAACGTACCCAATCAGCAGGATCTCCTGAGTTCCCATTCAAGAGCTTGTGAGTCTCTTCTTTGGTCCTTCCATCCTTCTCTTTGTTGGTCACCGGTAGCAAGAGAGACCCAATTCCATTGCTTCGATCAGGCAGTTCTGCAGGAAACATGTAATTGCCAGCACAGGAGCTCAATAATGGCCAACCAAAAGAAAAAGATAATAATAAAAATAAAAAATAAAACCATCCTCACCTGGAAGCTTCTTGTCAATAAAAAACACCACCAAATTAACAGTATACCTGCAGGAAATCATGTTGTCTAAATGAATATACAATCGAATGGGAAAGAAAGGAGAAAATATGCTCTTCATCTTCATTTTCTTTCATTTTCCGTTTACTCAAACGGGAAGATAAAGAAATAAATACATAAAAATGATTCTTTTGCAGATATAAAGGTTTTGACCAAAGATGTCACCCGTACCAAGCAACAACAACATCAACTGAGTAATGCTTGCGTGAAGCCACAATCAAGAAACTCTGGATGATGGCAAGCAACCAAGCAAGCAGCTTTATACACCTGCAACCAAGAAGAATTCAAGATCGGTAAGAAGAAGCTCCATATAGTGAGGTTACATTTGATTAGGTAGCATTTTCGGAATAGACATCTGTACTGCATGAAAAATTAGCATGATACCTGCGAGTGCCGTATTTCTGGTACGTGAGCACGAAGACCAGAGTAAAGATCATGTGTGATGAAAAAATCAAATCACCACAACCATATATAATGCCACGAGGAACTGCATGAATGAACATGAGAAATAAGCCCGAATGTACTAAACCAGGCAAAAGCTAAATAGCTGGAGTAAAACAAAGATCACTCACAGTTTATCAATAGGACCTGAAGAACGCTCTTTGGAGGAGGCAGCCTGGCAAGCTTTGAACCCTGTCCAATAGAACACATTCTCAGTTTTGTAATCTTTTTTGCCTATATATTTTTGCACGTGAAAAGACAAATAATTTTCTCAATCATCAAAAGAATGAAATGAAAAGAAAAGTCTACTCCGCCTCACAAGATATATAAAACAAAAAGAAACATACCTCACGGCAATGGTAATTCGGACCAGGAAGTTGGGTGGAATAGAACGTGATTATTCTGAGAAATTGAGAAGCCTGTAGCAGAGGGGGGAAAAAATGGAATGTCTTGAGCATTGAGTCCGCTAAAATAAACATCATGTTTATTGAATGTGGCAACCAAAGAGAGCAAGAAATTTGCTAAAATAACAGTCCTACAAGGTGAAATTGGAAAAACAACCTTTTTCTTTTTATGACTAAACAACCGAGTACCACTCAGTCGTTCAATGTAGAAAGTGGTCATTCCATAGACATTTTGCAAATTAAAATTTTTGGAACGTTATTTTACCAATAATACTTTCTTATCAAGTCATTTTTGCAAATGGGTCTCAAAGAGCAGATGATGCATCCATTTTTAAATAATAATAATAATAATAATAATAATACTAAACTCAATTAGGTAGTATTTTCCAGAATAAAGTTTGTGAATCAATTGAAAACTTCCTATTTCCGCTCGTGTATTAAAATTCCCATTTAAACACAGTTGATATAGAATCAAAATAGTTGATAGGGAATAAAAACACCTATTAACTTATATCTTCTTTGGCAAGAAAGTTGGAGAGAAAACAAAAATTTGCACCAGCAGAGGAAGAAATGAACAAAATAAAAGAAAATGCATAGGCCCATCAAATGCCTTGTCAGATAAACAACTTTTCAATGGCAGGGAATTCTGCTATAGTATAAGTATGCTTCCTTCAATAATTAGGTGTAAAAATAATTCACCGGTCATGAAAAGAGCAAAGTTAAAAACTAAAACTGGCATTTTCTTATTTCTAATTGAAAGCCAACTTCACAAATTAGACCACCGATGTCACTTCCCAATTTCACCAAATTTCTCTTCAACCATTTTAACATAAGCCCCAAACAAAATAAAAATTAATACAAAAAAGTATTTACATATTACTTACAACTAAAAATGCCAGAACCCTGCACCATACTAGAACTGTGTAGATCTTCTTGCTCTTGAAAATGAAAGGATGGAAAGTCCACTGAAGCAGACATGCACCAAATTAGCAAAGATTACCCAAGTATAAAGTTTTGTAATGGTACTCTCAAATGCTACGAGCTTATTAAAATATGAAAAAGATTGGCTTAAGCATAAACATTTCTGCAATTATCAGCGGCACATGCAAAATTATGATAAAATGCTGGAAACAGACAGATTAAAAAAAAAATGAAACCAATAGCAAAATTAACAGTCCTTACCAAGAAAAAAGATAAAAAGATAAAGGTGAACAAGGTCTCACTGATATAAGCTTTGTCCATCCCAAGTTCCTATTATGCACCAAACAAAGGTAAGAAGGTCTTCTTATATTAATAAATGTACACGAGTGCTCAAGAAAAACTAAACAAAAGACAAAGCAACAGCATAATAAACTGAGAAATACCGGAAGAAGCATGAAGCCAACATCCTGGAGTGTTGGACCTGGCTGATGTATGTAATGAACACCGCGAGCAGCTAGACCATGAATGTACTGTGGGTGAAGAAAGATCAATATTTAGGACGTGCACGTCAGTTTAGAGACAGGCAAAGAAAGAAGATAGAAAAATATATAAAACAAACCCTCCAAAAGACAAAAGAAGCGTTAATGTACTTGTTGCGAGGCATTTTTAAACGGACGAAAGTTAACAAGCAGGTCGTGACATGTCATAAAAACTAAAGAAAACATTGGACTTTGGAAGAAGGAAATGATGGATCCAATTCCAGGGGTGGGAGGTCACTTCTATATGTCAAATCAATGTTTCATCAGTTTCCAATTCAGAAGGTAAATAAATAATGGGAATCTAGAATGTGCAAGGACCTTCATTAAGGAAAGAATTCTAGTTAAAGCGTGGCAACCTATGTGAATAAACCTTCATCTTCTGCCAAGATCATAGACCTCACAACAACCGTGAAAGTAACTTTTTACCAGTTCGTACTTCAAAAATTTTCTATGAAAACAAAGCCTACAATTTTATATATGAAATTGACCAGGACTACAAATCAAACACAATCTTAAAACTAAAAACAAAGACGCTCTAGTTTAACAACTTTCCGGCGACAACTCAAATAATGTTTTTCTTTGATCGGAATCTCAAAAGCAAGACTCTTCCAGCTTCTTAAGAAGCAAAACTTTAGACTGACACAAAAAGAACAATATCCATATTTGTAGATCAATGAATCAGAATAGGAAACCTGAAAAAAGAGTCCAGCTAAAAGATATTTCCAATTCTCAGCAAGAAGATTGAGTTCTGTGGTTGTCTCTGCACAAATTCTCTTCCATAGCTTCACACCAAAATAAATAAATGAATAGAAAAACAAAGACCCAAATCAGTCATAAGCACAAAAAGCAGGAAGAATAAGATCTTTCGGCCTAGCCATAAATGCAAAGACAGTTATAAGCCCAAATCCTGAAAAGGAAACCCAAAGAATAAAATAAATATAAAGTAAAAATAAAACCTTTGACGACTCGCGACCAATGTAAAACGTCATCTCGTTCTTCTCTTGTCTGTGTAACCACCACTTCCACATTACTTCACAACCAAACTCTTTTTATGGTCAACATCGCTGCCCTCAAAAATATTTTCTCCCAACAACTAATTTAAAAAAAATAAAACAAAGGAAAACGAAAAATCGACAATCTCTCCAACCCAGAAAAGGATCAAAACCCGATTTCAGTCACGAGATCTGAATCAAAGCCCACCAAGCGATTATCAAGGAGAAACCAAGGGAAGGGTCTGGATATACAAGAAAGGGGTCGTTTGACGATTCAAAAAAACAAGCACGAACAAAATGAACAAAAGGGGGTTTTGCAAAATTTTTTTATACCCTGGGCGTCTGGGTCTTGTTTGTATTTGGACAACAACAGTAGATAAATGAATTTGTAGAAGAGGAAAATTGCCATTTTATTATCAGACGACGAAAGTACAAAGATGGCCGCTTTACTGTTTGTCGTGCCAACGCGAGAGTTACGCGAACGAACCAAATCCCTTTTTTCTTATTTTTTCCTTATTTTTTTAATTTACAATCTTCAATACGCCGCGTTTGTATCTGACGAAGCTATTGCCAGGAAAGTAAGTGCGACAACCAGGACAAAGGGAGGAACATACATTTTTTTTTTTTTTTTCGCTACGGGACAAAGAGAGGAACTTGAAAAATATAAGTATAGGACTTTGAGTCATTTTCGTGTCGATATAAATTTTCGTATAAGTTTGAGAACTATGGATCACCAGTTTTGTAAAAAAATCAGTCAGATTTGTATTGCCATCACTGACATAAATGTTATTTTTCTTATTTATACCACATATCAGCATTTTACATTATAAATTTAGGCCATAAATATTATATTTTTATTTTGTTTGAAGTAACTTTATTTTTATTATTTTAAAACTTATTTAGCTATGTTCTTCTTTATTTTTTAATGAAAAGTTAATAAATCGAGTTAATTTTGTATTAGTCGTATCATCAAGTTGGGTTGATTTCGAGTTGTGTTCTTATGTCGAATCCAAATTGTCATAACTAATATAAATGTTACTTTCCTTATTTACACTACTTATTAATTGTAACACACCAAAGTTGATTAAATGATATTAGAGTGTAAAATGGTGAATTAGTGTGCCATGATGAGTGTTTTGAACTTATTTTATTATTTTGTGAAAATTAAAAAACTTTGTGTTAATTTACTCTTTCAGTGATTTTAATTATTCTAAAATGTTTTTAATTGTTAATTTAATTTTTTAATGAAGCAATTTGATTTAAAAATAGTGTATTGTTGCACACAGTTTTGTACAACTGTTTTTCCTTTTTCCTCTATTTATTTTCTCTCTCTCTCTTCCTCTCATTTTCACTCTCATTTTCTCTCTCCTCTCCCGCTCGTCTCTCTCTCGGTTCTCTCTTCCCCTCTCATTTTCTCTCTCTAAATTTTGAAATAAAATTTGTTTTCAAGTTTCGGGATTGTGGATTGAAGGTTCGGGAACGCGATTGAGCAACCACAAACTCAATTCAAGTTTCGATTTAAGGTTAGTTTTCAAAATTTCTAAACTTGTTCACTTTTTCAAATTTTCTTGAATTTTAAAATTTAAGAGTTTTTAAGTCTAGAAAAGCTTTGATCTAGCTTAGAGTAACTTAGATTAACTAGGATTGAAACTTTATTTCATCAAAAATGGATTGGAATCGAGATTTTTCATTTTTCTTCTATTTTCTCTATTTTTGGATTTTTGAGAAAATGTTGTTTAAAACTTGTTTTAAACTATTAAAAAGTGTTTCATTATGATTTCCTATAGTTTATGATGATTATCCATGCCTGAGAATTGAGAAAACAGGTTAGATTTGAAGATTTGAAATTCGGGATGCCGAGACCCATGTGTGAAAAATTCTGGAATTTTCCCAGATCGGCAGGCCCAACTTCGTGTTCGGCAGGCCGGATTCAAAGGATCGACAGGCCGGATTCATCCGACCGGCAGGCCGAACCTAGGGATGTTCGGCCGACTGGACTTGGACTTTCGGCAGGCCGAACTGTGCAGTTTGGCAGGCCGAACCAGGGAAACCGGCAGGCCGACCGAGCAAGGAAGAATTTTGTGATTTTCACCCGTTTTAACTGTTTTGAATTCTAATTTAAATTTCAACTTTATATAATGATTTTATGAACCTAAATGGCACACTAGGACACCATGAGATGGTTTAGTATCATAGAATACCTCGGGTTAGATACTAATGGACTAAGTTACTATGCATTTAGGATTGTGCGTGGATCCGCGAAGCTAACGTATAGCGGACCGGGATTACGGTGTGGGACACCGACACGGATATTGAGGTAGGACTTCTACCCC
>CAMOHE010030794.1:26228-51660 GCA_946598075.1 Artocarpus hirsutus
GACTTCTACCCCTTTTCTTTGGTAGCCCTATTTCCAAAATGATTTAAGTCAAAAATGAATTTTTATCAAATGTTTTCAATGATAGATTGGAAAATGAGTCTATTTAAATATCTTTACAAGCAGTTGATTGAGAAATGTTCATGAATGAACCCCATAATGAATATAAATGATTATACCAGGTAAAGAAGAGATTTTATGAATCAAAGAGATATATATGTATATATATATATATATTTGAGGGCATGATGCCATATCAGAGATCGAGTCGTGTAATGAATGAACTTGGGGGCAGGTCCCGAAACCCAGCTGGGCCACTACGGTGATGAATTACATATGGTTTGCCCTGGAAAGGAAAATTGTATTCTTTCTGGTTGACCTATTTGAATTATTTTGGTAAGATTCTATTTTTGTTAAATTCTCATTTAATTATCTATTTGTTTACTTGTTCTAGCTTGTTTTCTATATATTTATTTGGTTACGCAATTTCTTTTAAAAATTGAATAATTTTCAAATACAGTCCTACTGAGCCTTTCACTTATATTTTTATCTGTTTTAAAATCTTAACCCTAGGTGGACATCAGCTTAGGATTGGAGAAGAGTCTGCTGACCGGATTTACTATCAGTAGAAGATTGGGTACGTTAAGATACAATTCAAGGCATGTAAGGTTCTTAACTTATTCTTTTATTTTGGACTATGGTCGTATTATAATATTGTCAGTACTATATGTGTGTGCACATTATGTGGGCCAGTGGAACCCATACGCGTTCCACCCCATATTTAATTATTTTTAATGTTATTTTATTTGCTTAATTATTATGATGATTTATTTTAATTCCTTAAATTATTTTACTTAAACAAATTTTAAAAATTATCACTTTTAATTATAAAGTTGAATTTAAACCCTATTCTTAACTAAATCTTTATTTAATTAACTTAATTAAACCACCACGTCACCTCCCGGACTCTGGGGCGTGACAGAATGGTATCAGAGCTCAAGGTTATGAACCTTGGGAATTGTGCACACATAGGTACGACAATGGAATACCACTGACAGTCCAAATTTTATTTTCAGAAGTGAGAGAATGGCACCTAGACGTTGTTCGACAGCGGATGCCGAGTTCGGTAATGATGAGGGCATGATGAGGGCTATGTTTGCTGCATTCCGGTAGATGGCAGCAAGGGCAAGACTTAATGATTCCGAGGCTAGTCGCCGGCATACGTACTTTAAGGAGTTTCAACATGCGTCAGTACCGACCTTTGATGGAACTAGGGACCCGCAGGTGGCAGAGTATTGGCTAGATTCGATCGTGAAGCACTTGGATACGCTTGGTGTGCCAGCAGAGTATCGCGTGGAATTCACAGCATATAAGCTTGAAGGTGGCGTTAACACCTGGTGGAAGCAAGCAAAGCGCTTGGAGAATAATGGTAATATTGATTGGGACAGGTTTGAAGAGCTGTTTTATGATAGGTATTTTATGCAAGGATATAGGGACCAAAAGGTGGCAGAATTCTATAGGTTACAACAGGGCGATATGTCAGTTCGGGAATATGAAGTGAAGTTTAATGAATTGGCTAGGTTTGCTCCCTCAATAGTGGCATCGGAGCATGAAAGGTGTATCAAATTTCAGGAAGGACTTAAGGCTCCTATTCGACGACAGATAGTTGCCCTACGGCTTAGGAGTTTCGAAGAGCTTGTGTCATCAGCGATATCAGTGGAGAATCACTATGCACAGTATTGTGAGAATCGAGCTAAGGCATCAGGAGGACCACAGAGGAGCGGCAGGAGAAGCGTCAATAGTCGACCGACTCTGGGAAAGGGCAAACAGGGCGGCGTGAACAGCGGTAGCAGTAGTTCATCCAACGGCGGTCGCAGCAACCCCTACAGCTTTCACTGTCATTTTTGCCAGCAGCCAAGACACATCAAGAGGAATTGCCCGATCAAGAGTGCTCGCTTAGGACTTCAGACGGGAGAAGGAGCTAGCCGTCAGCCTCAGCTTCAGACTCTACCTCAGCCTCAGCAGTATCCTCAGCTTCCATTCCATCAGTTCTCTCTTCAGCAACTGTCACATCCAGCGCAAGGACATCAGCAACAGAGTTTTCAGCGTAATATCCCTCAGTATCGAGCGCTGAGTATAGCTACTATCCAGTCGCCATCACAATAGCAGTATCGACCAGTTAATCCAAGAACTAGTAATGTGGGTAGAGGTAAAGGAAAAGCTTCAGTGTAGATTCATACGATGACGTTAGGAAGTTCAGATGCCGAGACTAATAACGCAGTTGTTGATGGTACGATTATGGTTTCTCAGTCTTTAGCACACGTGTTGTTTGATACTGGTGCCACTCATTCTCTCATTTCGAGCTCATTTGTACATGCCTTGGGGTTAGAAATAGAAGAGTTTGATAAACCCTTAGTTATAGCTTCACCCTTAGGGTGGGTGTGTGTGAATAGTGTTTGCAAAGCTTGTAAAATAAAAATCAGGGATGAGATTTTGAAAGGTGATTTGATTGTAATCCCCATGAGAACCTATGATATAATCTTAGGAATGGATTGGTTATCTAGATACAGAGCAGTAGTGGACTGCCAACTTAGAAAAGTGACCCTAGTGTTTGATAAAGGGACGGTAATCACCTACCAGGGTGATGGTAATCGGTTGATGAGTGAGCGTCGTGTTAGGACATGTCTCGGAGGGCGAAAGAACGCAGTTTGCCATGCCATCTTCATGGATTTGGAAGGAGAGCCCAGTGTTTCGAGAAAATGTGTAGTGATTCCAGTGGTAGATGAATTTGAGGATGTCTTCCCCGACGAGCTACCAGGATTACCACCGCATCAGGAGATTGAATTTGGTATTGAGTTATTTTTAGGAACAGCATCGATTTCTATAGCACCTTACCGGATGGCGCCGGCAGAGATGAAAGAACTCAGGAAGCAACTTCAGGAACTTGCTGATAAGGGATACATTCGAAACAGTACCTCATTGTGGGGAGCACCGGTCTTGTTCGCTAAGAAGCATGATGGAACTCTTAGGTTGTGCATAGATTATCGGCAATTGAATCGGGTTACAGTGAAGAATAAGTATCCATTGCCCAAGATCGATGAGTTATTTGACCAGTTAGGAGGTTCGCGGTATTTCTCAAAGATAGACTTGAGGTCAGGATATCATCAACTCAGGATTAAGGAAGAAGATATTCCTAAGACAGCATTCAGGACCCGGTATGGACATTTTGAGTTTTTGGTAATGTCGTTTGGATTGACAAATTTTTCGACAGCTTTTATGGACTTGATGAATAGGATATTCAGGCCTTAGTTGGATCAGTTTGTGATCGTGTTCATTGACGATATCTTGATTTATTCTAAGACTCGGGAGGAGCATGAGCAGCATCTCAGGATCGTGCTTCAGACTCTGCGAGAACATCAGTTGTATGCCAAGAAAGAAAAGTGCGAGTTCTGGTTGACAGAGGTCAAATTTCTGGGTCATGTCATTTCTGAGCAGGGTATCTCAGTAGATCCGTCTAAGATAGAAGCCATAGTGGATTGGGAATGACCAAGGAACGTGGCGGAGATCCGTAGTTTCTTGGGACTTATAGGATACTATAGGAAGTTTGTGAAAGATTTCTCGAAGATAGCAGCGCCGTTAACAAGATTGATCAGGAAGAATGTCAGGTTCGAGTGGAATGAAGAATACGAGTTTGCTTTTCAAGAATTGAAGAATCGATTGACTTCAATTCTAGTGTTGATTATTCCCAGCAGTGACGAGCCATACGAGGTTTATACGGATGCTTCAGGACGTGGACTTGGGTGCGTGTTGATGCAATAGAGGCGTGTGGTAGCGTACGGATCGAGACAGTTACGACCTCACGAGTGGAATTATCCCATTCACGATTTGGAGCTCGTAGTGGTGATTTATGTTTGAAAATTTGGAGATGTTATTTGTTCAGGGCGACATTTCAGGTTTTCTCCGACCACAAGAGTTTGAAATATCTGTTCACTCAAAGGGATTTGAATTTGAGGTAGCGGAGGTGGATAGAATATATGGAAGATTATGATTTTGCATTGCAGTATCACCCCAGGAAAGCTAATGTTGTCGTGGATGCGCTTAGTCAAAAATCTTCAGGAATATTGGCATGTTTGGCTCTCAAGGATTGGAAAAGAGATGCAATAGTAAGTGAGTTCGGTCTACAGTATTGTGTAGACTACGATCGCATTTCAGTGTATCATATGGAGGCGACCCCAGCACTTGTTCAGATGGTAAAGCAGAACCAGTAGCAAGATCAGCATCTTCAGGGAATCTAGACACGAATTCGAAACGGGGAGCAGTTCAAAGAATGGAAGATACATGCAGATCGATCGTTGTACTTTAGGAAGTGTTTGGTGGTTCCAGCTATCGCAGAAGTAAAGAAAGCCATAATGGACGAAGCTCATAGATCTTAGTTCGCTATTCATCCGGGAAGCATGAAGATGTATCGTGACTTGAAGAGACACTATTGGTGGAGAGGCATGAAGAAATACGTTCAGGAATACGTGGCCAAATGCGTGATTTGTCTTCAGGTGAAAGCCGAGCATCAGAAGCCAGTAGGTCAGCTTCAGCCACTTCCTATTCCAAGGTGGAAATGGGAACACGTGACGATGGATTTCCTCATCGGATTGCCAAGGACGGAGCAGCGGCACGATGCGATTTGGGTCGTGATCGACAGGTTAACGAAATCAGCTCATTTCATTCCGTTCAGATCGACGTGTTCAAGGAGGGTTCTTGGAGAATTGTATATACAGAACATAGTACGATTGCATGGAGTTCCTTTGTCCATCACATCAGATAGAGATACCAGATTTAATGCTAGGAATTGGAGGAGTTTCCAAGAAGCTATGGGTACAGATTTAAATTTCAGCATGGCATTTGATCCTTAGACCGATGGGCAATCAGAGCGGGTTATTCAGATTCTTGAAGACATGTTACAAGCTTGTGCGTTAGACTTTAGCAGGAACTGGAAGAAATATATGCATCTGGTAGAATTCGCATACAACAACAGCTTTTAATCGAGTATTGGTATGGCACCGTTCAAGGCGTTGTATGGGCGACCGTGTCAATCGTCAGTATGTTGGGCCGAGCCAGAAGATAGGATCATTCTTGGGCCAGATGAGATTCATGATAGCAACGAGAAGATCATCGTGATTCGAGATCGATTGAGAGCAGCTCAGAGTCGACAGAAGAGCTATGCGGATAGAAGACGGCGACCTTTGGAGTTTGAGGTTAGAGATTTCATACTTTTGAAGGTATCTCCTCGTAAAGGCATTTCGAGATTCGGAGTAAAAGGAAAACTCACGCCAAGATATATTGGACCGTTCGAGATTACTCAACGCGTGGGTGTAGTTGCGTATCGACTCAACCTTCCTCCAGGACTTTTGCACGTTCACGATGTATTTCACGTATCGATGCTTCAGAATTGTCCACCTGAGCAGGATAAGATCGTTTCATTTCAGGATGTGCAGATTCAGGAAGACACGACATATGAAGAAGTACCAGTTCAGATCATCGATTGTAAAGTAATTAGTTTGCGCCGTCATGAGATCTCGTTAGTTAAGGTCATGTGGCAGCATCACGGGGTTGATGAAGCCACTTGGGAATTGGAATCGAGTATGCGGGAGTTGTATCCGCATTTATTTTATTTTTGAGTCGATTTGTAAATTTCGAGGACGAAATATCTTTTAGGGGTGGAGAGTTGTAACACCCCAAAGTTGATTAAATGATATTAGAGTGTAAAATGGTGAATTAGTGTGCCATGATGAGTGTTTTGAACTTATTTTATTATTTTGTGAAAATTAAGAAACTTTGTGTTAATTCACTCTTTCAGTGATTTTAATTATTTTAAATTGTTTTTAATTGTTAATTTAATTTTTAATGAAGCAATTTGATTTGAAAATAGTGTATTGTTGCACACAGTTTTGTACAATTGTTTTTCCTTTTTCCTTTATTTATTTTCTCTCTCTCTCTTCCTCTCATTTTCACTCTCACTTTCTCTCTCCTCTCCTGCTCGTCTCTCTCTCGGTTCTCTCTTCCCCTCTCATTTTCTCTCTCTAAATTTTGAAATAAAATTTGTTTTCAAGTTTCGAGATTGTGGATTGAAGGCTTGGGAACGCGATTGAGCAACCACAAACTCGATTCAAGCTTCGATTTAAGGTTAGTT
The DNA here is from genome assembly GCA_946598075.1 of Artocarpus hirsutus. Taxonomy (NCBI): domain Eukaryota; kingdom Viridiplantae; phylum Streptophyta; class Magnoliopsida; order Rosales; family Moraceae; genus Artocarpus; species Artocarpus hirsutus. The sequence goes on from CAMOHE010030794.1 coordinate 32,410, forward strand.
TTCAAAATTTCTAAACTTGTTCACTTTTTCAAATTTTCTTGAATTTTGAAATTTAAGAGTTTTTAAGTCTAGAAAAGCTTTGATCTAGCTTAGAGTAACTTAGATTAACTAGGATTGAAACTTTATTTCATCAAAAACGGATTGGAATCGAGATTTTTCATTTTTCCTCTATTTTCTCTATTTTTGGATTTTTGAGAAAATGTTGTTTAAAACTTGTTTTAAACCATTAAAAAGTGTTCCATTATGATTTCCTATAGTTTATGATGATTATCCATGCCTAGGAATTGAGAAAACAGGTTAGATTTGAAGATTTGAAATTCGGGATGCCGAGACTCGTGTGTGGAAAATTCTAGAATTTTCCCAGATCGACAGGCCGAACTTCGTGTTCGGCAGGCCGGATTCAAAGGATCGATAGGCCGGATTCATCCGACCGGCAGGCCGAACCTAGGGATGTTCGGTCGATCGGACTTGGACTTTCGGCAGGCCGAACTGTGCAGTTCAGCAGGCCGAACCAGGAAAACCGACAGGCCAACCGAGCAAGGAAGAATTTTGTTATTTTCACCCGTTTTAACTGTTTTGAATCCTGATTTAAATTTCAACTTTATATAATGATTTTATGAACCTAAATGGCACACTAGGACACCATGAGATGGTTTAGTATCATAGGATACCTCGGGTTAGATACTAATGGACTAAGTTACTATGCATTTAGGATTGTGCGTGGATCCGCGGAGCTAACGTATAGCGGACCGGGATTACGGTGTGGGACACCAACACGGATATTGAGGTAGGACTTCTACCCCTTTTCTTTGGTAGCCCTATTTCCAAAATGATTTAAGTCAAAAACGAATTTTTATCAAATGTTTTCAATGATAGATTGGAAAATGACTCTATTTAAATATCTTTACAAGCAGTTGATTGAGAAATGTTCATGAATGAACCCCATAATGAATATAAATGATTATACTGGGTAAAGAAGAGATGTTATGAATCAAAGAGATATATATGTATATATATATTTTTGAGGGCATGATGCCATATCAGAGATCGGGTCGTGTAGTGAACGACCTTGGGGGCAGGTCCCGAAACCTAGTTGGGCCACTATGGTGGTGAATTACATATGGTTTGCCTAGGAAAGGAAAATTGTATTCTTTCTGGTGACCTATTTGAATTGTTTTGGTAAGATTATATTTTTATTAAATTCTCTTTTAATTATTTTTTTGTTTACTTGTTCTAGCTTGTTTTCTATATATTTATTTGGTACGCAATTTCTTTTAAAAATTGAATAATTTTCAAATATAGTCCTACTGAGCCTTTCACTCACATTTTTATCTGTTTTAAAATCTTAACCCTAGGTGGACATCAGCTTAGCATTGGAGAAGAGTCCGCTGACCGGACTTACTATCAGTAGAAGATTGGGTAGGTTAAGATACAATTCAAGGCATGTAAGGTTCTTAACTTATTCTTTTATTTTGGACTGTGGTTGTATTGTAATATTGTCAGTACTATATGTGTGTGCACAATATGTGGGCCAGTGGGACCCATACGCGTTCCACCTCATATTTAATTATTTTTAATGTTATTTTATTTGCTTAATTATTATGATGATTTATTTTAATTCCTTAAATTATTTTACTTAAACAAATTTTAAAAATTATCACTTTTAATTATAAAGTTGAATTTTAAACCCTGTTCTTAACTAAATCTTTATTTAATTAACTTAATTAAACCACCATGTCACCTCCCGTACTCCGGGGCGTGACATCAATATTTTACTTTATGAATGTAGGCCATAAATATTATATTTTTATTTTATTTGAAGTAACTTTATTTTTATTATTTTAAAAATTATTTACCTATGTTCTTCTTTATTTTTTAATGAAAAGTTAATAAATCGAGTCAATTTCGTGTGAACCGTATCATCAAGTTGGGTCGATTTCGAGTTGTGTTCTTGTGTCAAACCCAAATTGCCACCCTTACTTTTGACATCGATTGGTTTTTTGTCAAAATACAATACACTCTTCAATCAAACTTATTAGGTTGTTTAGCATGTTGGTTGGATTCTATTAGAATAGATGCCCTCAAGCACATGATGTTTTATAAAGGACAAATCTGTAAATAAATAAAGTGAATTTATTCGTCATATTTGTGTGTATATATTTTGAATACTTTATGAATATCCTTGAAATTCCACAATTATCTATATAGCATTAAATATTATATATAAGTGTTATATGCAAGAGGATAATATTTGATGATGATAATTAAAATGGTCAATAACATACAATTAATTATTATAATTAACTATTCAATCAAATTATGGAATCTTTAATTGAGCATCACTAGTGCAGCTCATTTTCCATTAAGAATGCAACGGTCTTATTTGAACCGTTAATCTGAGTCATTAAATGAGTGTACTGTATATAATGAGATTATGTAGGTTCGGAACAATGTGATATGAACAATTAATAATTTATGTTAAGTATAGTAAGTTCTAATCACATCAATTGATGGTCATATATAAGATGATCTTAATCTTAAGATATTAGTAGACTCCTATTTATTAATTTATGTCTTTTGATTTAGTTGGTACGAATTTTAGAATCTAATCCTATCACTTAAATTTTTGAGGCATAATGAAATAAGTTACTAGGACTATTAGGATTACAAGATAGAATCTATTTCTTCTCTAACGAGAAGCAGATAAATAATTCTCTTGAGTATTTATTTGAAGCTTGAATAATAAAAGCGCTCAATTCATGATTAAGTTCATGAATTTATTATTCATTATAGAATCAATGGTACTCATAGATAAAGAAGTAATTAGAGAAGTTAAAAGATTTTATCTAACTCTAATTATGAACTATTTATGGAGGATCGACTCATATGTAATGGCTATATCAAATGAACGACTCTATGAAATGAGTAATTAAATATCTACAATTCAAGAATATAATTCTAAGTATTTAGTGGAGTTATATTGGAATTAATAAAATTGCAATATGTTAACTAAAGAGTTTAATTAACATATTTGTTTTATTGGAGCTTGAAATTATAGGTTCACTGGTCCCCTACCATCCTTGAAAACACTGTTTAAACAAGTGGAATTTCTTGTTGAAATAATTTATTTATAATTATGGAATTCTAAATATGATATGACTCAAAATAAATTAATTTATATTTATTAAATAATAAGATTATTTAATAAATGACTTGTAATTATCAAATAATAAGATTATTTAATAAAATAATTAATTTTAGAGGACACACAACGGGTGGGTTCCACTATATAGGTAACGCACATAGTGGGAAGGTCCCACTGTGTGTCGAAAAACATGAACGCAGCAGAATTTTAAAATTTTTTTAAGTCAATGTCTTTTTCAAATAACCATTGACATGTTAAGTACATAAATTAATAAAATATTTCACATAACTCTTCAATAAATCGAAAAACTATAGAAACTACAACCAAAGAAGTATGTCTAGAAGAGTCTCAACCAACTATTCTTCTTTGCTATTTTCTTTCCATGATCGGAATGGGGTGGTCACATATTGTACAGCATTTCCTCCAATGACCTCTCCTGCCAACCACTTGAGAAGACCAAGAGCTAAGGTTTTAGATGTTGAATAGTAACCCTCTAGGAGTTTTATAGTTTCTCTTAGTAGAATACTCTCTTTATACTTTTCATATCGTTTAAGGAACAATAAAAAATAGTTCACTTTATATAGTGGTCAAATTTGGGGTTAGTCCTTATTAGATTAGGCTTCAAAATTCAATTTTGGATCAAATTCTAACCAAAAAGACGTGAAAAATGCGTATCAGGATTATCGTACGGTCGACATGCCAAACACATGCATCGACCTACCGAACTTATGGCATCAGCTTGCTGACCAAGCTATAATCTAGAAATCTCTATCTTATTTTACACGAGAATTGTCTAAGGAACAATAAAAAATAGTTCGCTTTATATAGTGGTTAAATTTGGGATTAGTCCTTATTAGATTAGGCTTCAAAATTCGATTTTGGATCAACTTCTGACCAAAAACCCGTGAAAATTGTGTATCAGGATTATCGCACGATCAACATGCCAAACACGTGCACCGACCTACCGAACTTATGACATCGGCCTGCTAATCGAGCTAAAATCTAGAAATCTCTATCTTTTTTTACATGGGAATCTTAGATAGAGCCTTATTTTAATTCAAATAACCCAATAGAGAAGTTATCTGATTAAAATAGTCATATACATATTATCCTACATCAAATAAAACATTATCCAAATAATTCAATATATTTATCTTGAATTAATTCACAAACTTAATTCAACTAATAAACCAACATTAATTATTGAATCCAAATTATCAAATTTTAGCTAATTTAATAATTAACATAAGTCACCAGTATGTTGGAAAAACATGACAGATTGTTACAAGAATTATTATGAGCTAGCAAAGGCGATCTGACGGACATATATAGATCAAGCTCTTATAATTATAGAATAACATATCCCAGATACATATATTTTATAATTATCAACTCTAACGCTATTTCACTAAAATCTTAGAGCTATACTGTAACACCCTGAATTTTAAAGTGGAATTTATTATGTCAAGTTTAATAATTAAGTGTGCCTACAATGCCCCAAAATTAGAAAAGTTTTATTAGAATGTAAAATGGTGTATTAGTATGCCATAATGAGTATTTTGAACTTAATTTGACCATTTAATGAAATTTGGAAATTTATGTTATTTTTTATTATTTTAATAATTTTTAATTACTCTTAATTATTTTTAATTGCTATTTTAAATATTGAAAACAAAACAATTTATCAAATAACCAACACATCCCACTTTGAAAAACCACATGCGGGACGTGTTATTATTTGAAAACCTACTTTCCTTTTCTTTTATAAAATCCCTTTCTCCCTCTTTCTTTTTCTCATTCTCGCTCTCCCTCATTCTCTCACTCTCTCTCATTTCCCTCTCAAAATTTTTGAAGCAAAAATCAATCCTAAGCTTCGAGGTAGTGGATTGGAAGCTTGGGAACTCGATTGGATGACCACAAACTTGATTTAAAGCCTTGATTCGAGGTTAGTTTCTAAATTTCTAAACTTTTCTAAATTTTTCAAATTTCTTGGTATTTTGAAATTTAAGCTTTCCTAAGCTTATAAAACCATCGATCTAGGTTAGAGGAACTTAGAATAATTAGGATCTAAGCTTTGTTTGATCAAAAACAGATTTAAATAAAAAAAATTTCATTTTCTCTATTTTTCTCTAATTTCAAGATTTTTTATAATCTTTGTCCAAATCTTGTTAAAATTGGTTTAAAAGTGTTTTATGATGTTTTTCTATCATCTATTGATGTTTCCTATGCTTGAGAATTGAGAAGAACAGGTTAAAATGAAGATTTGGGCTCGGGAGGCCAAAATCCCATGCCTGAAAAATTCTAGAAATTTTTCAAATCAACAGGCTGAAGTTCATGTTTGGCAGGCCAGATTCATAAGTTCGGCAGGCCAGATTCATACTATCGGTAGGCCAAACTGAAAAAGTTTGGCCGACTAGACCTAAACTTTTGACAGGCCAAACTACACAGTTCGCCCAACCGAACCAGGGCGACCGACAAGCCGACCGGGCATGGTGAGGCTTTGTGATTTTTTATCCATTTTTACTGTTTTGGACCCTAATTGAGATTTTAACATCATAGTATGATTTTATAAATTTAAATGGCACACTAGGACACCATGAAATAGTTTAACAACATAGAATATTTTAAGCTAAATACTGATAGACCTAGTTTCTGTTTAAGGTAGTTTGTAGATCCGTAGAGCTAACGTATGGCGGACCGGCATTAAGGTGAGGGACACCGACACAAGTTTTGAGGTAGGACTTCTACCCTCTCCTTGGTAATTTAGTTTTAAAATGATTTTTGGCCAAAAAAGGATTTTCATTAAAATATTTTCAATGATGATTTAAAAAGGGATTTCATTAACTGTTTTTATAAACAGTAGATTGAGATGAACTTTCATAATAAACCTCATAATGAATGTAAGTGAGAATACTTGGTTAAAAGAGATTCTAATAATTACAGAGAATATATAAGGGCATGATGCCATATCAGAGATCGGGTTGTATAGAGTGCGACCTTGGGGGCAGGTTCTGAAACCCAGTTGGGCCACTACGGTGGTGTAATATATATGGTTTGCATAGGAAAAGAAAATGATATTCTTGCTAGTCTACCAATAAGTTGTTTTGGTAAGGTAATGTTTTATTGAATTTTTGTTTATTTATTTATTCAAGTTTGTTTTCTAAATATTTATTTGAATAATGAAATTTCCTTTAAAATTTGGTGTTTTAAATATAGTCCTACTGAGCCCTTCGCTCATATTTTCTTTGTTTTCAAAACTTTCCCCCTCTAGGTGGATATCAGCTTAGGATTGGAGAAGAGTCTACAGATAGGACATTTGAGTAGTAGGAGAACCTTGTAGGTTACTTAAATTATAAAATCAAGGCATGTATAATTTTAATTTTCTCTTTCTTCATTTTAGGCTATGGTTGTAATTTAATATTGTCGGTACTATGTGTGTGCATACGATGTAGGTCAGTGGGACTTATTCTCACCTCTCCTTATATTTTCATTATTTCTTTATTGTTTATTTTGTTATCCTTATTTGTTTGCATATTATAACTGCCCGCTTTAAACAAAAAGATTTTAAAACTTATCACATTTTCATAAATAAATTGCTTAATTCTTAAACTCATGTTTTAATCAAATTTCTACGTAATTAACTTAATTAAACCATCACGTCACCTCCTGTACTTTGGGGCATGACAGAATGGTATCAGAGCTTAAGGTTATGAATCTTGGGAATTGTGTATACATAGGTACGGCAATGAAATACCACTGACCATCCAAATTTTGTTTTTCAAAGTAAAAGAATGGCACCTAGACGTCGTTCGACAATTGATGTTGAGTTTGGAAATGATGAGGGCTATGTTTGCTGCATTTTGGTAGATGGTAGCAAGGGCAAGACCGGATGATTCTAAGGCTAGTCGCTAGCATTCGTACTTTAAGGAATTTCGACGTGTGTCTGTATGGACCTTCAACGAAAATAGGGACTCGTAAGTGGGAGAATATTGGTTAGATTCAGTCGTGAAACACTTGGGTACTCTTGGTGTACCTATGAAATATCGTGTGGAATTTACAACGTATAAGTTTGAAGGTGGTGCCAATATCTGGTGGAAGCAGGCTAAGCACTTGGAAAACAATGGTAATATCAGTTGGGATAGGTTTAAGGAGCTGTTCTACGATCGGTATTTTTTGCAAGGGTATCGAGACCAAAAGGCTGCTTAATTCTATAGGTTGCAACAAGGTGATACGTTAGTTTGGGAGTACGAGGCAAAGTTTAATGAGTTGGCTAGGTTTGCTCCCTCTATAATGGTGTCAGAACGTGAGAAGTGCATTAAGTTTCAAGAAGGACTCAAAGCTCCTATTCGACGGCAGGTGGTTGCCCTATGGCTTAGGAGTTTTGGGGAGCTTGTGTCGTCAACAATTTCTGTGGAAAATGATTATGCACAGTACTGTGAGAGTCGAACTAAGACGTCGGAGGACTACAAAGGAGCGGCAGGAGGAGCACCATTAGTCGACCGACTCTCAGGAAGAACAAGCAGGGTGGCGTGAACAGCGGTAGCAGTAGTTCATCTAGCAGCGGGCACAAAACCCCTACACTTTCACTGCATTATTGCCAACAACCAGGACACATTAAGAGAAATTGCCCAATTAGGAGTGCTCGTCTAGGACTTCAGGCCAGAGAAGGAGCTAGTCGTCAGCCCTAGCCTCAGACTCTACCACAGCCTCAACAGTACCCTTACCTTTAGTTCCATCAGTTTACTCCTCAACAACAGCCATACCCAACATAGGGATACCAACCGCAAAGCTTCTAGCACAACGTTCATCAATACCAAGTGCCGAGTACAACCAGTGTGCAGTCACCTCGGTCGCAACAATATCAGCCAACTAACCTAGGATCTAGTAGTGCTGGTAGAGGTAAAGGGAAAGCCCTAGTGTAGGTTCACATGATGACATCAGGGAGTTCAGATGCCCAGACTAGTAACACAGTTGTCGATGGTACGATTTTAGTTTCTCAGTCTTTAGCACACGTGTTATTTGATACTGATGCCACTCATTCTCTCATTTTAAGTTCTTTTGTACATGCCTTGGGATTAGAGATAGAGGAATTTGATGAACCCCTAGTCATAGCTTTACCCTTAGGGCGGGTGTATGTAAACTGTATTTGTAAAGCTTGTAAAATAAAGGTTAGGGATGAGATTTTGAAGAGTGATTTGATTGTAATCCCCATGAGTACATATGGTGTAATCCTAGGGATGAACTGGTTGTCTAGATATAATGTAGTGGTAGACTGTCAACTTAGGAAAGTAACCCTAGTGTCCGATAGGGGGATGGCGATCACTTACTAGGGCGGTGGTGATCAACTAATAAGTAAGCGTTTTGTAAGGGCAAGTATTGGAGGGCAGAAGAACGCAGTTTGTTATGCCTTCCTCATGAACTTAGAAGGAGAGTCTAGTGTCTCGAGAAGAAACACAGTGATCCTAATAGTAGACGAATTCAAAGATGTCTTCTCCGATGAGCTACCAAGATTACTACCGCATTAAGAGATTGAGTTTGGTATTGAGTTGCTTCCAAGAATAGCACCAATCTCTATAGCACCTTATCGGATGGTACCGGCAGAAATAAAAGAACTAAGGAAACAGCTTCAGGAGCTTACTGATAAGCGATACATCCATAATAGTACATTACCGTGGGGAGCACTGGTTCTATTCGAAAAGAAGCATGATGGAACCCTCAGGTTATGCATAGATTATCGGCAGCTGAATCAGGTCACAATAAAGAACAAGTATCCTTTGCCTAGGATTGATGAATTGTTTATCAGTTGGGAGGTTCACGGTGCTTCTTAAAGATAGATTTGAGGTCAAGATATCATCAACTCAAAATTAAGGTAGAGGACATTCCCAAAATAGCTTTCAGGACCTGGTATGGATATTTTGAGTTTCTACTGATGCCGTTTGGATTGACGAATGCTGCGACAGCCTTCATGGACCTTATGAACAAGATATTCAGACCTTATCTGGATCAGTTCGTGATCGTGTTCATCGACGACATTTTGGTCTATCCTAAGACTTGGAAGGAGCATGAGCAACATCTCAAAATCATGCTTTAGACTCTACAGGAGCACCGGCTATATGCCAAGAAAGAAAAGTGTGAGTTCTGGTTGACAGAAGTTAAGTTTCTAGGTCATGTTATCTCCGAGCATGGTATCTCAATGGATCCTTCTAAGGTGGAAGCTATAGTGGAATGGGAACGACCGAGGAATGTAGCAGAATTCTGTAGCTTCTTGGGACTTGCAGGATACTATAAGAAGCTTGTAAAGGATTTCTTGAAGATAGCAGCACCTCTGACAAGACTGATTTGGAAGAATGTCAGGTTTGAATGGGATGAAGGATGTGAGCTTACTTTTCAAGAACTGAAAAATCGGTTAACTACAGCTCTAGTCTTGATTATTCTGAATAGTGAAGAGCCATATGAAGTTTATATAGATGCCTCAGGACATGGACTTAGGTGTCTGTTGATGCAACATGGATGCGTGGTAGTGTACGGATCGAGATAGTTACGACCTCATGAGCGAAATTACCCCACTCATGACTTAGAGCTTGCAGCGGTGATTCACACGTTGAAGATCTAGAGATGTTATTTGTATAGGGTGACATTTTAGGTTTTCTCCTACCACAAGAGTTTGAGATATCTTTTTTCCCAAAGGGATCTAAACTTGAGGCAGCAAAGGTGGATGGAATACATGGAGGATTATGATTTCATGCTGTAGTACCATCTTGGAAAGGATAATGTAGTCATGGACACACTCAGTTGAAGTCTTCAGTGATTCTTACTTGTTTGGCTCTTGAAGATTGGAAAAGAGACGCAACGGTGAGTGAGTTCAGGCTACAGTATTATGAAGACTACGATCGCGTTTCGGTGTATCACATGGAGACGACCCCTAGCTCTTATTCAGATGGTGAAATAGAATTAGTGGCAAGACCTACATCTACGGGGAATCTAGATGAGAATTCAAAATGAAGAGCAGTTTGAAGAATGGAGGAAACATGTAGATGGATCGTTGTACTTCAGGGACCATCTGGTAGTTCCAGTAATCGCAGAAGTGACGAAGGCTATTATGGATAAAGCCCACAAGTCTCGTTTGCCATTCATTCGGGAAGCACGAAGATGTATCGTGATCTAAAGGGGCAATATTGGTGGAGGGGTATGAAGAAAGATGTCCGAGAATATGTGGCTAAGTGTATGACTTGTCTTTAGGTGAAAGTCGAGCATCAGAGGCTAGCAGGTCAACTTCAGCCACTTCCTATTCCAGGGTGGAAATGGGAGCACGTGACTATGGATTTCCTTACCGGATTGTTGAGGATGCAGTAAAGTCATGATGTGATTCGGGTTGTGGTCGACAAGTTAACAAAATTGGCGCATTTCATTCCATTCAGGCCGACATGTTTGAGGAGAGTTCTTGAAGAATTATACCTGTAGAACATAGTACGGTTGCACTAGGTTCCTCTTTCCATCACATCCGATAGAGACTCCAGGTTTAATACCAAGTATTGGAGAAGCTTTCAGGAGGCCTTGGGTATAGATTTGAACTTTAACACAGCGTTTCATCCTTAGGCCGATAGGCAATCTAAGCAGGTTATTCAGATTCTTGAGGACATGTTGCGTGCTTATGCGTTAGACTTCAGTGGAAACTGGAAAAAATATTTGCATCTAGTGGAATTTGCATGCAACAATAGCTATCAATAAAGTATTGGCATGGCACCGTTTGATGCACTATATGGACGACCGTGTTGGTCACCGATGTGTTGGGCTGAACTAGAAGATAGAGTTGTTCTTAGACCAGACGAGCTTACGATAGTAATGAAAAGGTTCACTATGGTTTAGGATCAATTGAAAGCAACTTAGAGTCGACGGAAGAGTTACATAGATAGAAGACGTCGACCCTGGGAATTTGAGGTAGGAGACTTTGTTCTCTTCAAGGTATCGCCTTGCAAAGGCATCACGAGATTTGAAGTAAATGGTAAGCTCGTGCCAAGATATGTTGGACCATTCCAGATTACTCAACGCGTTGGTGTGGTTGCCTATCGCCTAGATCTTCCTTTCAAGTTATCTCATGTCCACGATGTATTCCACTTGTCAGTGCTTCAGAAGTGTCCGCCTGAGCAGAACAAGATCGTCTCGTTTCATGATGTGTAAATTCAGGAAGATGCGACGTATGAGGAGGTACCAATTTAGATCATCGATCGAAAAGTGGTTAGTTTGCGTCGTCGTGAGATCCCGTTAGTGAAGGTAGTATGGCAGCATCACGGGGTTGATAAAGCCACTTGAGAGAGTCAAATATGCAAGAGTTGTATCCGTATTTGTTTTGCTTTTGAATCAATTTGTAAATTTCGAGGGCGAAATTTCTTTTAGGGGTGGAGAGTTGTAACGCCTTAAAATTAATTAAGTGTTATTAGAATGCAAAATGGTGGATTAGTGTGCCATAATGAATATTTTGAACTTAATTTGACCATTTAGTGAAATTTCTAAATTTATGTTATTTTTGATTATTTTAACAATTTTTAATTACTCTTAATTATTTTTAATTGCTATTTTAAATATTGAAAACAAAACAATTTGTCAAATGACCAACACGTCCCACTTTGGAAAACCACGTGTAAGACATGATATTGTTTGAAAACCTGCTTTCCTTTTCTTTTATAAAATCCCTTTCTCCCTCTTTCTTTCTCTCATTTTGCTCTCTCTCATTCTCTCACTCTCGCTCTCTCGGTCTCTCACTCTCTTTCATTTCCCTCTCAAAATTTTTGAAGCAAAAATCAATCCTAAGCTTCGGGTTAGTGGATTGGAAGCTTGAGAACTCGATTGGATGACCACAAACGTGATTTAAAGATTTGATTCGAGGTTAGTTTTGAAATTTCTAAACTATTCTAAATTTTTCAAATTTCTTGGTATTTTGAAATTTAAGCTTTCCTAAGCTTAGAAAACCTTCAATCTACGTTAGAGGAACTTAGAATAACTAGGATCTAAGCTTTATTTGATCAAAAACAGATTTAAGTCAAAAATTTTTCATTTTTCTCTAATTTTGGGATTTTTCAAAATCTTTGTCCAAATCTTGTTAAAATTGGTTTAAAAGTGTTTTCTGATGTTTTTCTATCATCTATTGATGTTTCCCATGCTTGAGATCACTGAGAAGAACAGGTTAAAATGAAGATTTAGGCTCAGGAGGCCAAAATCTCGTGCCTGAAAAATTCTAAAATTTTTCTAGATCGACAAGCCAAAGTTCATGTTCAAAAGGTCGGATTCATAAGTTCGGCAGGTCGAATTCATACAACCGGCAGGCCGAACTGGAAAAGTTTGGCCAACTGGACCTGGACCTCCAGTTGAACCAGGGCGACCTGCAGGTTGACCGGGCATGGTGAGGTTTTGTGATTTTTCATCCTAATGTCATAGTATGATTTTATAAACTTAAATGGCACATTAGGACACCATGAAATAGTTTAACAACGTAGAATATTTTAAGCTAAATACTGATAGACCTAGTTTCCATTTAAGGTAGTTCGTGGATCTGCGAAACTAACATATGGCAGACCGGGATTACGGTGAGGGACATCGGCACAAGTTTTGAGGTAAGGCTTCTACCCTCTCCTTGGTAATTTAGTTTCAAAATGATTTTTGGCCTAAAAAGGATTTTCATTAAAATATTTTCAATGATGATTTAAAAAGGGATTTCATTGACTGTTTTTATAAACAGTAGACTGAGGTGAACTTTCATAATAAGCCTCATAATGAATGTAAGTAAGAATACTCAGTAAAAAGAGATTTCTAATAATTATAGAGAATATATAAGGGCATGATGCCATATCAGAGATCGGTTCGTATAGAGTGTAACCTTGAGGGTAAGTCCTAAAACTCAATTGGGCTACTATGGTGGTGTAATATATATGGTTTGCCTAGGAAAAGAAAATGATATTCTTTCTGGTCTACCAATAAGTTGTTTTGGTAAGGTAAACTTTTATTGAATTTTTGTTTATTGATTCATTTATTTGTTTATTTATTCAAGTTCGTTTTCTAAATATTTATTTGAATAATGAAATTTCCTTTAAAATTTGGTGTTTTAAATATAGTCCTACTAAGCCCTTCGCTCACATTTTCTTTGTTTTGGAAACTTTCTCCCTCTAGGTGGATATCAGCTTAGGATCGAAGAAAAGTCTATAGATAGGACATTCGAGTAGTAGGAGAACCATATAGGTTACTTAAATTATAAAATCAAGGCATGTATAACTTTAATTTTCTCTTTCTTTACTTTGGGTTGTGGTTGTAATTTAATATTGTCGGTACTATATGTGTGCATAAGAAGTGGGTCAGTGGGACCCATTCTCGCCTTTCCTTATATTTTCATTAATTCTTTATTGTTTATTTTGTTATCCTTATTTGTTTGAATATTATAATTGCCTACTTTATACAAAAAGATTTTAAAACTTATCACATTTTCATAAGTAAATTGCTTAATTCTTAAACTTATGTTTTAATCAAATTTCTACTTAATTAACTTAAGTAAACCGCTACGTCACCTCCTGTACTCAGGGGCATGACAGTGCCTCTGTAATTTTTTGTTTTTAATTTTAGTCATTTGAAGATTTTATTGCATTTGTTATATCTAAAATTTGATTTTTAGTTTTAAAATATCAAATGATATTTTTATACCACATTTTTCTCATATTTACAAAAATGCCCTTGACCTTTTATTTTTTTCTCTCTCTCTCTCTCTTTTTCTTATTTTTCTCTCTCTATCCCTGCCTTTTCTTTCCTGTTTCTCCCAGCTCTCTCTCATCTCTCTCTCTCTCTTTCTCTCCAAAAATTTTCAAACTCAAGCACTTTACCATTGATTTAAGGCCAAGGAACAAGTTCAAATCATCAAGTTTTCATCCAAAAATGCCATTAAAGGTTAGCTTTCTCTTTTTTCTTAAAATTTCAAAGTTTTAGATTTTAATTTTTCAAATTTTCTTTGATTGTTGAATCCGAGTTTTATTGAGCTTAGATAATGTTTAATCTAAGCTTATAGGACTTGTTTTACTATGAATCTAAGCTTTCTTTGAACAAAAATTGGTTTAATCAAGTTTTGACATTTTTTTTAGATTTTCAAATCCATTATGAAATTGAGTTTAAATTTGGAGAAAATTATTTAAATATGTTCTATTATGTTTTTCTATACTTTTTATATGATTTTTATGCTCTGGGATAGAGAAAACAGGTTTTAAATTTGAATTTTAAGCTTGGGGAGGTCAAGACTCGAAGTCTCGGATCCCTAGATTTTGCTAGTTTGACAGGCCAAACTTGATCTTCGATAGGCTGGATTCACAAGTTTGGCAGCTGGGATTCATTCAACTGACAGGCCGAACTTGAAAAAGTTTGAACGATCGGGCCTGGTTTTTCGGTAGACTAAACTAGACAATTCGGTAGGCTGAACCAAGGCAACTAGCAGGCTGACCATGCTTGTGAAATTTTGTTATTTTTCACCCATTTTCATTGTTTTGAACCTCAAAAGAGATTCTAAACTTCCAATATGATTTTGGGTTATGATTATTCTGAGTCAAAAGGCACACTGATAATTAAACTGACATAATGATATTTGTTGAAAGTACTTTCTAATTTTAAATGTAGTTTTCAAGGTTTTAAACGTATATGGAGCATTCGTTGGATTTTTTTAAGAGCTTACGTTATTGGATTTTAAATGAGGTAGGATATTTTCATCCCTTCCTTTAGTAGCCCTTTTTAAATTGTTTTGGCTGAAGTTTGTTTCTTAAATTTTTGCTTTTAAGAATGATTTCTGTCTTTGATTTTGAAGAATTGTATTTTGATATTCTTTCTGATTTTCAAAACCCTTACGGTGATCTTTTATTAAATTTCTTACAAGTAATAATTTATTTACGTCTGCCAAGATCTTTAAATTTGTTTGCGAATGATATTTTTATCTATAATTATTGTTTTTAAACAAATTATTTTTATCTAATTATCCTACTGAGCCTTCTGCTCACATTTTCTTGTTTTTAAAAATTCCCCCTCCTAGGTTTAAAGAGGAAGGAAGGTCCTAGGATCGAAACTTGGCTCTTGGGATTGAAATGGTATTTTCTCGAAACTGTGGTATAACACGTGTACTATACGACTTGTCCCAATGTCATCATTTATCTTAAATACATATTCTAATATATTCTGTAAATGATGATTTATAGCGATTTTGTTATTATTATTATAAACCGTATCTTATGATGCTGTTTTCGTCTTTGTGAGACCCAGCACTTGCTTAATTTCAAAGATGATTTACGATGATTTGCAATGATTTCGTATTATTAATATTATGATTTACTATTTACTTACCTACTCACCTCGTGGCTAACTTCCACATGATGGTGAATGAGAATAAGGTCTCAGCCCCACCTTTGTGGCATTTACATGATGGTAACCGCCGATGACATTATTTAATTTCGATGATGTTTATTTCAAATGAGAAATCTACTTAATTTATTTATTTTCTACATATCTTTATTAACTTTTCTTTTTATTTACTTTAGTTTTCATCTTATTTACCTAAGACTCCCAGACCCCCTTTTTGGGACGTCATAAATGGTGTCAAAGCATAAGCTTTAGATCTTTCGGAAACTGAACCTGTGAGATTTTTACTGTTTTGTTTTGATTTTTCAAGTTTTATGTCAAGATATTTGTCGTTACAGTTATGTTTGAGTACACAATGTTATTTATGATTTTAAACTTCATGTATTTAAAAATTTTGGGGACGAAATTTCTTTTAAGGAGGGTCGATTATAACACCCTGAATTTTAAAGTGGAATTTATTATGTTAAGTTTAATAATTAAGTGTGCTAGTGTAATTTTTGTTGTTAATTTTAGTCATTTGAAGATTTTATTTATTTGTTATATCTAAAATTTGATTTTTTGTTTTAAAATATCAAATGATATTTTTATACCATATTTTTCCTATATTTACAAAAATGCTCTTGACCCTTTTATTTTTCTCTCTCTCTCTCTCTTCTTTTCTTATTTTTCTCTCTCTTTCCCTTCCTTTTCTTTCTTGTTTCCCTTAGCTCTCTCTCATCTCTCTCTCTCTTTCTCTCTAAAAATTTTCAAACTCAAGCGCTTTACCATTGATTTGAGGCCAAGGAACAAGTTCAAATCATCAAGTTTTCATCTAAAAATGCCATTAAGGATTAGCTTTCTCTTTTTTCTTAAAATTTCAAAGTTTTAGATTTTAATTTTTCAAATTTTCTTTGATTGTTAAATCTGAGTATCATTGAGCTTAGATAATGTTTAATCTAAGCTTATAGGACTTGTTTTACTATAAATCTAAGCTTTATTTGAACAAAAATTGGTTTAATCAAGTTTTGACATTTTTTTTATTTTCAAATCCATTGTGAAATTGAGTTTAAATTTGGAAAAAATTGTTTAAAACTGTTCTATTATGTTTTTCTATGTTTTCTATATGATTTTTATGCTCTGGGTTTAAGAAAATAGGTTTTAAATTTGAATTTTGAGCTTGGGGAGGTCAAGACTCGAAGTCTCGGGTCCCCAAATTTTGCTAGTTCGGCAAGCGGAACTTAATCTTTGATAGGCCAAATTCATGAGTTCGGTAGGCTGGAGTCATACGACCGATAGGCCGAACCTAAAAAAGTTTGGCTGACTGGACCTGGTTTTCCGGCAGACCAAACTGTACAGTTCAGTAAGCCGAACCACGACGAACGGGCCTATAAAATTTTGTTATTTTACACTCGTTTTCATTGTTTTGAACCCCGAAAGAGATTCTAAACTTCCAATATGGTTTTGGGTTATGATTATTCTGTGTCAAAAGGCACACTGATAATTAAACTGACATAATGATATTTGTTGAAAGTAATTTCTGATTTTAAATGCAGTTTTCAAGGTTTTAAACGTATAATGGAGCATACATTGGATTTTATTTGGAGCTCACATTATTGGATTTCAAATGAGGTAGGATATTTTCATCCCTTCCATTGGTAGCCCTTCTTAAATTGTTTTGGCTGAAGTTTATTTCTTAAATGTTTCCTTTTAAGAATTATTTCTGTCTTTGATTT
This sequence comes from Artocarpus hirsutus, assembly GCA_946598075.1. Taxonomy (NCBI): domain Eukaryota; kingdom Viridiplantae; phylum Streptophyta; class Magnoliopsida; order Rosales; family Moraceae; genus Artocarpus; species Artocarpus hirsutus. Next base: position 49,639 of record CAMOHE010030794.1, read on the forward strand.
TGAAGAATTGTATTTTGATATTCTTTCTAATTTCTAAAACCCGTATGGTGATCTTTTATCAAATTTCTTACAAGTAAGTATTTATTTATGTTTGCCAAGATCTTTAGATTTGTTTGCGAATGATATTTTTATCCATGAATATTGTTTTTAAACAAATTATTTTTAACTAATTATCCAACTAAGCCTTCCACTCACATTTTTCTATTTTTAAAATTCCCTTTTCCAGGTTTAAAGAGGAAGGTAGGTCCTAGGATCGAAATCTAGCTCTTGGGATTGAAATGGTATTTTCTCGAAACTATGATATGACACTTTTATTGTATGACTAGTCCCGATGTCGTCGTTTTTATTAAATACATATTCTAATATATTTTGTAAATGATGATTTACAGTGATTTTGTTATTATTATTATAAATTGTATCTTATAATGCTGTTTTTGTCTTTGTGAGACCCACCATGTCTCGCCCCAGAGTACGGGAGGTGACGTGGAGAGTTGATCAAGTTAATTAAAAAGAAATTTAATTCAAACACAAGTTAAAGAAATAAGTTTGTTATGAAAAGTGTGTTTATTTAAAATCTTTTTAAACCAATGATAACAATAGTTAATCCAAACAAATAAAAATAACAAAGTGATTGTTATGGAAAAATAAAATAAAATAAAGGAAGAAGAGAAAGATAGGTTGGGTCCCACTAGCCCACAACTTATGCACACACATAGTACTGATAATATTAAATTACAACCACAGTCCAAAATAAAAGTAAAAGTTAAAGTTTTATACATGCCTTGATTTATCTATATAACAACCTACCCAAGCCTTCTACTGGTCATAGGTCCGGTCAACAGACTCTCCTCTAATCCTAAGCTAAAATTCACCTAGTGGGGGAAGGATTTTAAAATAAATAAAGGTGGGCGAAAGGCTAAGTAAGATTATAGTTTACAAACAAATATTTAATTGAAATACAATTTTACCTTTCAAAACAAATGACAAAAAATAGAGTTAAAAAAATAAAATCATGTAATTATATGTTAGACATGTATGCCCTAATGGAGTAAAAATGTAATAAGTTTTTGGAGACATTTTTATCAATAAAGAATTTATTATTTATATACCAAATATTGTCCTCTTTACATTCATATTTGTTGAATGTATGAAAAGCAAACAATAGTCTGAGACTGTCGGTCTAAACCTTTAAGAATTGAGCATATGATGGACAGATTATGCAAAAGACACGATTCTTAAGGTGACGGTCTAAATCATAAGATCCGCAATCGAGGGAATAAAGTTGGGCGCTTTATTCATGTAAAGCTTGTTATGTTCTCTATATCCCTATTGGGAGATGGTTTGTCTTGACCATCGGAGGTGAACTCCGTGAATAGAAACATTAGCACATTGTCATAGGTGACGATGTGTAGGATCGAAACATAAAGTGAATTGACTTGCATTAATAATTCTGTCTTGGCAAATCGATTCACTTTAGACAATCATTTGTATTGCATCTTAATCTTGAGATGACTAGTAGGCCTGTTGTCTTGACTTGTGTCATTTGATGTGCCAAAGGGTGACACCTACATCTTAATAGTGGTATGCATGCTGGTACGTTGGAGGCATGACTCTTGATGACGCAGACTTGTTATTCATAGATATGGAATCCATAGCTCCTCTTTAGGAGTAGTGATATCCTCTTATATGCGTTATCCTGTAATTGAAAAACTAGAGCGCTCAACCGTTTGGATACATAGGTGTAACTGAATGGTATACTGTCTTTAGATGGTAAGTTTTCCAATGGTGAGATAATGGAACGTAAGATAAAAATAATCGGGAAGGTAAGACAGAACTTGTCCTTAAGCCGATTATGGATAATCCTATGGGGATACAATACACTATGATATGTCATGGAGACTTAGCTATACAGGCTTTGTAATTCTATAGAGTTCGAGAGTGCAGCTCCAAGCTTTTAGTGGAGTAGCGTTGGAGTTGATAATTATGAAATGTATATCTGGGATATTGGGTTTCATAATTATC
>CAMOHE010030801.1:0-11631 GCA_946598075.1 Artocarpus hirsutus
TTCCAAACTATGATTTCAAATACATGTTATCAATTTCAATAGTTTGCTCCAATTAATGTTTTAAAGAATGAATGTAACGATATCTGTGACGTCCGGAAGGGGGGCGTCACACTGCCGATCTTGTATTTTTTTAAAACCCCATTCTGCAAGGCCTCGGACGGCCTGCCGATGGGTGACTTTCGGCCTGCCGGCCGAGACATGTTCAAAGAATTGTATCTTTTGTTTTTCAAAGGCCATTTAATTTTAAATAATATTAGCAAACTATTTATACAATGTCTATGGAAAAGCAAATTGTTATAATTAAGAAAGAATATAAATTTCTCATAAATTGTTTGTGTATATAAAAAAAAAAAAGTATGTAAAGATCTTGGGAATGCTTTTCCAAATTATGATTTCAAATGTAAGTTATTAATTTCAATAGTTTGCTTCAATTAACATTTTAACGAATGAATGTAACGACATCTGTGACGTCCGGAAGGGGGGCGTTACAGCATCGGCCTGCCGATCTTGTAGATTTTGAAAACCCCATTCTGCAAGGCCTCGGACGACCTGCCGATGGGTGACCTTCGGCCTGCCGGTTTAGTTCGGCCTGCCGGCTGAGAAATGTTCAAAGAATTTTATCTTTTGTTTTTTTAAAGGCCATTTAATTTTAAATAATATTAGCAAACTATTTATACAATATCTATTGAAAAGCAAATTGTTATAATTAAGTAAATTCATAAATTCTTATAAATTGTATTTCTATAAAAAAAAAATGTATGTTAAGATCCTAGGAATGCTTTTCCAAACTATGGTTTCAAATGCACGTTATTATTTACAATATTTTGCTTCAATTTATGTTGTAACGAATGAATGTAACGACATCTGTGACGTCCGGAAAGGGGGCATTACAAAAGAACATGTAAGTTTAACCAAAAGCATGGAACTCAAGAATTGACAAGTAATAAACAGTCTTGCTTAATAGTCAAATCAGGATACTAATAGCTGGGTAATCAAATCATTGGCATTATGTTTATAAAATTTAGTGTAAACATACTTTAATTTCAAGTAGTTTACTGAAATATAGTAACCTGAAATTAAATATACTTGAATATTAGTACCCTAAAAAGGAGTAACATGCAAGTGAAATGATCCTATTACTCGTGCAATATACTTTATGAAAAAACATATGGAGAAATATATTTTCAAAGAGTAGAAAATTATTTTTATGGATGGTTGGGATTTTTTTTAACATTTAATTTATAAATTTTCATATACCTAAGAGCAGATTTTTGTCATTATTTAAAACAAGTAGTAGTTAAAGATGAGTTAACTCACGTTACTAATGTGCGAGGAACTGTAATTCATTAACTAGAGGAGAATATATATGTTTGGATGGTTCTATTTACACCTATATTTACTCTTTACAACCCCTTCTAAATATACATCATACATAAATTTGAAATAAATAAATAAACTTTCAGCGTATCCCTAGCCTTCCAAACTTATAAGCCCATATAATTAAAGATCATTAATTTTTGATCACTTTGTTTTTCTTTTTGACCCATCATTTTATTTAATTTGTTACTTTAATATTATCATTTCCCTATCTCTCTTTTTTTTTTTTTTTAAGTTTTAGGCATGAAGGCTTTTTTCGTAGGAAAAAATATTTACACAACATTTTTTTATAAGCAATAAAAGACTTTTATTTGTACATAATTTTAAAATTATGTCTTTTTTGACAATATGAAAAAGCAAAATAACTCATTAAATAAACAAATGAACGGTAACAAAATTATTATATCAGTCGAGTTATGCTTAAAAAAGACAAAATAGAAAATGAAAATTATGAAACAACATATAAGCATGAGCAAAAAAAGAAATGAAAAAAAAATCCAACGTCATAAAAAATTGAACCTTAAGGCAGTGGAACCATTATAAGTCACTAATAATTTGGAGATGTGACATGTGGAGTGTGTGGAGAGAAAAACAATATCATTAGTTTTTTCTATAACACAATTTAATTACGTAATTAGGTCAATCATATTTGTTCTTTTAATCATTTTATGCGAGGAACTTTTTGTAATAAGAAAGTTTAATTCAAAAGGGGTGTAGAAAGTCGACAAGGGGTGTGTGAGTAAAACTATACATATCTCAAAAATCTATATATGTGTGTGTGTGACTTTGTAATTGATTTAGCTAATGTATATTTTTTTAATGATAAAACTAAACTGTAGCTGCTATTACTGAAGCAATTAAAACAAGGTCTGAAGAGATAGACAAGGATGCCGAAATAGACCTCAATTCATTTCGTCTTCTTGTACTCTCATTGGGAACATGTGAAGACAAGACCACTCGGAAATACAATGTTGATTTGGTTAATAGTTTTTGAACTATTAACTGGTTAATTTACCAATAATCAAAATTTTGGAAAGCAAATCATCCTATATTTGAAATCCTCTTTGACGCATACTCAGTTATGATTGATTTTTATTGAACAATGTTTTTTTGATTCGTTCCGGGATCCTCAAAATTACATATAATATGTATTACAAATCTTTTGGTAATTCTAATTTGATTTTGAAAATATAAAAGGATCTTTATAATATTAAAAGAAATAATGTCTCGGTGGATTCAGTAGAGAATCCCGTACAGAGTTGCAAAAGTACCGCTTTATAGGTACACTTCTTAAGACATTTAAATATATATATATCTCAAAATTTTTCAAAGTATTATGTTGTGGATGTCGTGTCTCATTCGCTTTTCATAAATTTTCTTTTCTTGGATTTTGTAAGTACGTTGTTTCGTAATTAATCTTAATGTATTATGATATTACATTGAAGCATGACGAACTGCCAAAAGAACTTGCAGCCTTGGATAATGGTAATTCTAAAAACTTGGATAAATTGGAACAGTATGGTAAAAACTTGTTGAATAAGACTGTTACGTGCCTGAATCCTGCTACATTCGGACGCTCTGTGGTTAACAGCGGTGAAACTTATGGAGAAGCACTCAAAAAGTGAGACTTTTCTATTACATTATACTTCCGGCATTATTTTAACTTCGGAATTTTACAATAAGAACTGTATTTTTTTACCTCGTGGTCAAAGTACTATTTAGTTGTTGGATTAACCTTTTAAAAGTTTGATATATGATTCGAAACAATATTTTACCGTGCTTTGCAAATTTTGTGTAGACGCCTATATAGCATATCGTTAAAAAAATTAGTCCAATGCTAAAACAATTGCTACTTATAGGAAAAATGAAAGTTTCTAACCTTTAAAAATTTCTTACTCGTTTTATCTTAAGAAAAGGAAAAAAAATAGGATATTGATTTTTAACTATTATTAAAGCGCAAATAACATTAGTGATGCGTTAAATCTTAAATTATAATACAAGCTTTGGATTAAATGAGTTATTTTACGTATTTTTAGATCTCTTTTTAACATATCTGTTTGTATCAATACTGAGCTATACTTGTAACGTGTACACGGAATAAGGTTTAGACAATGAAGGATATGATTCTTAAGGATTAAACCAGAAACATTTAATGGTACAATTTCTGTTTCACATATGCTACGAGTGTCTTGATTAACATACAAACAAATACACTTTACAATTGCATTCAACTTTCTAATGCTTGTCCAATATACATGGTTGCAGGTTAATTTGCACAAAAGCTTTTTGATTTAAAGCATGCATGATAAATTCAGTTTCTTGAAATGCGAAAGCCACAAGTACGAAATAAAGCTCGACAAGATCTGTTGTTTGTCAAGTTCACACACACACACACAAACAAACATATATATATATATGTATATACTGCTGATTGAAAAAGCCACCTAGACTACTGAGAAAAAAAAAAGTCAACAACTCCATCACGCTTTATATATATAAGGAATAAGGAGTAGATATATATAGTTGCATGTATAGATACTTCCCTTTCGGTGGGAGTACACAATAAGCTCAATGGGTCTACCATCTTTGTGTAATTTATCAATAAAGTACGATCATATGTAATGATCGTACGTTGAATGTGGGATTGTTGTAAAATTGTGTTTGTGTTTAATAAAATCAAAATAAAGTCGCCTACTTTTTTATATAATTTTCTTGCTAGTTTCGTTAAGTACGAAAGGAATTGACTTAAAAATAAGCTTGGGATTAACATAGTATCAAAGGCTTTGACCACAATAAGTGGTAAGATAAGAATCGTTTTTATGAGTTGTGTAAAAATTAACTTATGACTGAAGTTATAAAAATCTTAGGATTTGCAATGCATACATCTTTTAATTCATATTATATATCTATATATATAGATCTATATTCGATACAAATCTATATAATGAATCTTTTCCCACGAAATTTTGACATATAGCTGAAAAGAGAATCGCAACTAAAAACTCAATATTAGACCCCAAAGTGTAGCTGCAAATCAATATTTTTGTAAGTAAATTATGGAAATTTTAAGCTTGTATCTGTTAGATTTTTGGCCTGCAGGCTTATCTAAAACAAGGCACCTTTAGTGCCTTTTGAGTATTTCTATATAATATATCCATATCTTGTGTAATATTATAAACAATTTTTTCTTTAAAAAATAAATATATAAGAACTTATTGAAAAATATATATTTTTAAAGCATATAGAAGTATTTAAAATCCCTAAACTGTTAGTTGGGATTTGTTTATTTATTTATTTATTTTTGTAATGAAAGCACCTCCACTTAACATGATATTATTCACTTTGGGCCTAGCTTATACGGTTGTCATTATTTATAAACTACTACCTATGACCATTGTTATTTGTTCTTGGGTTGCACCCGTTGCACCCCACAAAGCCTGCACCCCAAAAAGCCTCATAGTATTAGGAGATGATGTCCTTACTTATGAACCACTATCGATGACTATTCCTATTTATTCTTGGATTTTCCCCAAAAAGTCTCCAAACCATTGATGTCAACATCCTCGTTGACTATGCTTTCACTGGGTCACGGCTCTAATACCATCTGTAACAACCTGCACCTACACTTGGCATGCTATTGTCCACTTTGGGCCTAGTTTGTAAGGTTTTGTTCTTGGGCCCACCTCTACTTTCGCTAGGTCGCGACTCTAATGCTATCTGTAACAACCTGCACCTACACTTGGCATGATATTATCCACTTTAGGCCCAGCTCGTATGGTTTTGTTCTTGGGCTTCACCCCGAAAGGCCTTATGCCATTAAGAGGTGGTCTTATTACTTATGAACCACAACGTTTGACCATTCTCAAACAATGTGGGACTACACAACTTACCCTTTCTAGGCCCTCTTCCCCTCAAGGGAATTTATGGTTGCCACATTTTCCAAGATACTGCTTTTTTTGAAGGTAATTCCTAATGTGTCACATGTGTATTTCTTAATCTCTTCTTACTGTTAACCTTAAAGTAGATAATATTAGTTATTCAACTTGATCTTGTCTTGATGGATATGTAATATCTCAATATTAACTTGCGGTGGAGGATAGACTAATATATCAAAGAGATCATCTTGATTTATACTTTATAAAATAAACTTGAAAATTTTGGGCCTGTTTGGTTCCGTTTTCAAAGCATGTTTTGCCATTTTCAAAAACACAAAAAATAAAAATGGTTTTAAAAAGTGTTTGGTTAACAATTTTGAAAAATTAAAAATGAAAACATTTTCTAAACACTCCACCTTTTCCCTTGATTTTGAAAACAAAAAAAAAAAATATTTTCATTTTTTTCTTCCCTTCTTTCACCACATAATCAACTAACCCAGTGAAAAAAAAAAAAAAAAAGTAGCTTGGCACCCTCCCTCCCTCCCTCCTCCTCCCACCCCGTTCCTCCTTGGCAAACCCAACCTACAACCACAGGCCCCAACCTCATCGGAGTGCCACCAACCATAGCTCACCGGCCTATTTGCGATGGGAGGGAAGCTCACTGAGTGGCCGTTTGTGTCAAATTGAAAGTTGCATTGACCTCTACTAGTGGTGCCATTGTTCTCGAGAATGTTGTCGACGATAAAGGCCCTTCAATCCAAGAACGCCGTTGAAGCCAAAGGGCCTTGATCTGAGAATGCCGTCATCATGAGAACTCTGTGAGGAGTGGAGCTAAGTTTGTGACATCTGTCGCTGTAGCTTGAGTTGTCGCTAGCTCTTGGCCTCACTAGAGAAGAGGAAGATAAAGAGGCTTCCTCTATTTTCTTAATGTTAAAAAATTATAAATACATTAATGATTAGTTTTTAATTAAATTTGGCTTTTATTTATATTAATAATTTTTTTAATAAAAAATATTTGTGTTCAAAAACACATTGGTATATACAACCAAATGCAATTTCAAAAACAATTTTAGCATATTTCTCAAAACATTTTCATTTTCAAGTTTTTAGAAAAACAAAAACTAAATAAAAATATTACCAAACAGGCCTTTTATAACTATCAGACAATGTTTTTTGAAGAATAAAAAGACAAAGATTGAAGTCATAATTATTTTCATCGAAAAAAAGAGCTAAAACTTAATTTTTTTTTTAAAAAAAATCATATGACTAAAATCTCAACCTTTTTGAAAGAACTAAAATCTCAACTTTTGAATTCCAATTATTCATTTTAAAAGTAAAAATTATTTTTATTAAGAGAAAAATAAAAAATTATTTGAAAACTAAATAAGTCTCAATAATTATGTTCACTAAAAGGAAAATTTCCTAACGATTTTAGACATTTTGTGGATATTTTGAAAATGTTTTAGATATTTATGGATATTCACTAATATTGTGGATATTTGTAGACATACTAGACATTTTACGAGCACTCCAAAAAAGGCACTCCCTACTCTCCTCCCTTATATCGATACTTCAAAATATGGACATTAGTGTAGAAATATTGATAATATCGTGAATATTTTCATCCATAATTACAAGATTTTGTCATTGGAGATCACATTCTCAACACATTTAAAGTTACATTATGTTCAAAAATAATTCAAAAATATGTCGGGCCTGTTTTCTTCCTTCTGCTTTTTTAATTTCTTTAATTGATAAGTACGCTTACTATATATATTTCTATTACTGTTCTTTTCTAATTATATTTGACCTTAATGCATGCATAATGATTTACATATCAAAGGATGATAAGCTGCCAAAAGAACTTGCTGTCATAAATAATGATAGCCTCGAGATCTTAGATAAATTGGTGTGGTTTGCTAAAGACTTGCTCAACAAACCTGTTACCTATCTAAATCCTGCTACTTTCGAACATTTTGTATTTGACAGCGTTGAAACCTACTGAGACGCGCTCCAAAAGTGATAAATTTCTGTTCATTACATTGATACACCTATTAATAAATAGTTTTATCTTTAGAAAAGAAAAGAAAATGAAATATTTGTCTATGTATTTCTCGATGAATCTTAAGGATTAAACCATAAACATTGACGGTGCATTATCTGTTTCAACATGATTAATGTATAAACAAATACAGATTACAATATATGTAGTTTCTTTTCTATAAAAAAAATGTATTTATTAATTAAGTCAATCATGCTAGTCCTTTTTTGTCATTTTATGTGAGGGTCTTTTTGTAATAATCAATTTTAATTCAAAAGGGAGTGTGGACAACAAATAGGTGTATGCGAGTAGAACTATATATAAGTCAATAGTTCTATATACACGCGACTTCGTAATTGATCTAACTAAAAAAAACTATAGCTGCTATTATTGAAGCAATCAAAACAAGGTCCAAAGAGATAGACAAGGATGCTGAAATAGGCCGTGGTTAATAATTTTTGGACTATTAACTGGTTTATTTACACAATTTTTTTGATTCATTCCATAGTCCTAAAAATTTCCTTCCTGTTGAGGCAATTTTCTACATATTTATATATTACAAAACATTTTCGACAAACAATGTTCTCTTAGAAATGTCCCTGTAAAATCTTTGGTAATTTGAATTTGTGTCTATAAAAAATATGAATTGATCTTTATTTTTATTCAAAAAAAGAAGAATTTGTCTTGGTGTATTCCTCTACAGAGTCGCAAAAGTATTTTATAAAATTTTTAAGACATATCAAAAAATCTATAGATCCAAAGTAGTTCAAAAATATGTATGTTCCTTAACTGCTAATTTGCTTTCTAAAAATTTTCTTTTCTTGGTTTTTGTAAGTTGACTTATTTGGTAATTAATCTTCATGCATAACGATATTACATCATAAAAATAATAAACTGTCAAAAGAATACCCGTGAGAATTTGGATAAACTAGAGCAATATGCAAAAGACCTACTGAGCAAGCCTGTTACAGCCTGAATCCTGACACCTTCAAACTTACCGTGGTTGACACTGCTAAAACATATGCAGAAGCACTTAAAAAGTGAGTCTTTTCTATTTCATTATACATTTAATTCTAACTTAATAGCTTTATCTTAAGTGTACAAATAAATGAAACCAATGATATTTTTTTCCCTTCTCCATAGGTTTGTGCTCTATTTTTTTTTTTGTTGGGTCTTGCCATTATATAAATTTTTATTTTTATGTTATCTTTTTCAATAAAATAGGGTCAGAGGTTGTTTGAGTTGTTTAGTAGATGCTAACCTTGTTGGCATGTGCTAAGCATCTCTATTTATTTCTTATATCTGTATTTATTTAAAAATAGAGTTTTATCTTAAGAAAAGGATATAAACGGAGGATGATTTTTAACTGTTAAACGACAAATAATAGTGCTTTACATCATAAATTGTAATAAGCTTGAACAAAATTAACATTATGTGTTTGTAATAATGACATGTAATGTCGAATTTTGGTACGTAATAATGTTATAAAATGAAGGACGGTTCTTAATGATTAAACCATAACATTAACGGTGCATTATTTGTTTTACATATATGCTACGTGTGTCTAAATCAATATATATTCAACTTTTTTATACGCTAGCTTATTTGATATACGTTAATTGTTGCAAAAGAAGCTTTATGATATAAAGCACTGTAATTGAACTCAGTTTTCGAAATGACTGGACAAGGTCTGCTGTTTGTTGAGTTAATATCCTTATAATGTGGTTCACTTCCATCGAGTGATTTTGTTTTAGTTGTTTCTTGTTTCCAGTCGTTTATGTAATAAGCCAAAGTTGCACTGTCGTTATGCTTGTTTGTTTATAAGGCTTAGGGACAAAGCTTGTCGTTTCAGTGTAACACCTTTGAGTCGAACGCCCGTTCTGGTGGTGGTTCCTTGGGTACAAATTAGCTGAACCTTTGAGCTATTAACACAGCTTGGATTGTTAGGAAAATATTGATAGAATAATGAACGGAAACTATTAGCAATATCATAATAGTAGGAAGAGAATAACAACAAAGTCAATATGAAATTGAAAACTGTCGTTTCCTTTAATATTGTGTTTGCAAAGCAACTGAAAATAAGAAGTGGAAGGTAAATGATCCAATAAAAAGAAAAAGAAAAAGAAAAGAAAAATTTTCATGATGTTTTCTGGAAAGAAAGGGAAGAATTAAGAAGTAGAAGATAATCTGCCATTTAGAATATATTTTCCATTTTTAAAAAAACACTAACATTATTTTTTTCTATTCTAAATTTTTCTTTTCTTTTCTCTGTTTTTTTTCTTCACTCTATCAAACATACACGAAATAAAAACATGCATACCTAATAATGCCAAACTTCACATAAAACAAAAATAACAAACTTAATATTTTTAAATGAAATGACAAAAGAAAGTGCCAATACAAAATATAATCTTTACAATACAAGAAAGAAATTCTATTAAAATATATCCTATTATGATAAATAGTTTCTTAAAAATTTATATTAAAATTTAAAATATATTTTTTAAAGATCTAAGCAACTGAAAGTTTGTCTCAAATTATAAAAGTAACACTCCAATTGTAGGTCCTCTGGATTTGCACCTAAAAGTGGTAAAGGTGGAAAAAAACTGAGCATCGGTTAAAAATACTACATAGTATTAGTATTCAAGGAAAAAAGGAGAACAATGACTAAATAAAATAATAATCAATATTGGTGATCCATACATTGTTGTTGTAGGATTTCTCTTTGGATAATGGGTCATGTAATTGGTGTTTTTGTGATCGCTTTAATTGCTATTTTCTTTTATGGTTCATATTCTGGCTTAGATATAAAACGGAGTTGTCATGGATCACTTAACATCTTAATTTGTATTTTGACGTTTTGTTTGTTAATTGTCTTTATGTTTTGTTTTCTTTTTTTTTTTTTTTTTTTTTTTACCTGCATGGTCATCTCCAATAAGGTACCCATCGTAGCCCTAAAAAAGAAGAATAAACGGAATTTATAGTGCAAAAAATGACTATTTCTTCTTAGAAGAGCCTGTGAAGAGAGACTTATAAAAGAAAACTTACTAGGTTTTGTTTGATCCTCCACGAGGTTTTTACACTGTGGAACACTACTGGCTGTTCTTGTAATAACTATACGCACTACTTAATGAAGAAGATCAAGGCAACTGAAATATTTTAAGGATCTTCATTCTACCGGTGATATATGTTACAATATCCATGAAAGGGTATAAAGACGAATATTCCCAATTTTTTCACCAATGAGATAATAGTTTTTTTTGGAAGTTAAAATTTTTTCCTCTTACACAAGAGTAAGGGGTCTCCCTCTTTTCTTTTTTTTTTTTTTTAATACAATATGATGTCTATTGCTCCCACTTATTTAAAAAAAAAAATGATACTCCCAGAGTTCAAACCTAGAGCCTCTATGATTTATTCAATAAATGGGTGTAAAATGTCATCATACTTATTAGATGGTATACCCTGTCTAATAACAAGTTAATATTTTGACAGTTTGTTCATATTAACTGTATAATATTCATATTTAAATTTTATAGTGTGTTATAGTACATTAAATATTATATAATTCTACATTTAATTAATTTAGGTAACTCAAGCATTTATTTATTCAGTTATTTATTGGGCTAGAAGAATCGGAACAACATTAAAGTTGTTCTTTGAAAATTACAATATTACTCTGATACCACATTGTAAATCACAACGGAGATATCTCTTCTTCCTTGACGGTAAAGCAGTATATCATGATCATATATAAAAGGAAGGAAAACATCATTTTGAATTTTAATTGATGCTCTTGTGGTAAGAGTAAAATTGAGAAGTGTATTCTTTACACATTAAGTGTCTTTTTGTTTTACTGATATATTATTGATTTTCCCTAAGAAGAAGTAAAGAAAGGGCTTCAAATTCTATATTAGCTTATTTGACAAAAACAGTTTCAACTATTTTTTTTTATCATACCAACTATTTTTAATTCAACGTTTTTCTCATATAATTAAACTAAAAAAGTTTCAAACCACAAAAAAGAGTTTTAACCACTATCCTAAACAAATGTATAGTTTAGATTACCTATTTTATTCGACTGAGTGCACCACATATTACAGAGCCACGAGACACCTAATCTACTAAATAAATTCTCAAGCTAAACTTGTGGCGTTCGGCCCGGGCGTACTCCCTCAAGCCTCCATGAGACCCACCTTGCGGGGCCCCCGGACTTGTGGCTCTTATTGGTAGACCATCCCCGTGCCGTCCACTCATCCGTACTGTCCCCTCTGGGGCCCTCTGGCCCCTCAAGGATTTCTTTCGCGTCCCTCGGGTTCGAATCTCAAACCTCCCTTAAGA